>CM045454.1:11701971-11791643 GCA_024666655.1 Dascyllus trimaculatus
AAAAACTTTCTGCATCAAATTTTCAGCATTTTATGAAAAATGTCTCAGTAGCCATTTTGTTTTCCGAATCTTTCTCCGGGGTAAAATATACACACAACATTCAGCATTTTATGAAAAATATCTCTGTCGCCATCTTGTTTCTTAATATTTTCAACACCAACTTCAACGAAAATAATTTCCTCAAAATAAAATAACCTTTTTTTTTATCAGTATACTAAAGCATTTTAACACATTCTCCACTTTATATACAGTAAAACTAAGGCTTTTTAAAAAAAATAATTTTTTGAAAAATGTCTCAGTAGCATCTTGTTTTCCAAAACCTTACACCAAATTCAACTTCAACAGTGCTCTTAAAATAAAACAACACATTTCTCTTGATATGCTATAATATTTTAACACATTCCTCACAGATACTGGGACATTTCATACATCAGTATCACATAAACTGTTTTCTCAAATGTGTCACCTAAACTTCTGTTTCTTAAAACTTGCTTCATTTTTTCTTCATGGGTAAAATAATGAGCATTTAATGAAAAATGTCTCAATCACCATCCTATTTCCCAAAACCTTACACACCAAATTCAAATAAAAATAACACATTTTTCTAAATATACTGCAGCATTGTAAGACATTCCTCACATATACTGGGACATTTCATACAGTAAAACTTAGAAATAACAATTTTAAACCAATAAAAAACATCAGTATCACACAAACTGTGTTTTTAAAATGTCAATAAAGCTTCTGTTACTTGATACACTTTTAAATTTAACAATACATGTTCTTCAATTTTTTTCCTTCATGGGTAAAATATTTAACATTTTATGAAAAATATCTCATTGCCATTGTGTTTTCCAAAACTTTACACACCAAATTCAACTAAAATAGTGCCCTTAAAATATTTTCTTAATATACTGCAGCATTGTAACGCATTCCTCACATTTCCCAGCACATTTCATACAGTAAAACTCAGAAATATTAATTTTACACTAGAAAAACATCTGTATCACACAAATTGTGTTTTCCTACATGTCATCAAAACTTGACACAGTTTTAACTTTAACAGAAAACGTTCTTATTTTTTTCTTCATAGGTAAAAGTATTTAGCATTTTATGAAAAGTGTCTCAGTCATCATCTTGTTTTCCAAAACTTCACACAATAAATTCAACTGAAATGATGCCCTCAAAGTAAAATAGCATATTTTTCTTAATATATTAAAGCATTTTAATACATTCCTCATATTTCCCAGCACATTTCATACAGTCAAACTTAGAAATAACAGTTTTACACCAAATAAACATAAACATCATTCAAACTGTGTTTTCAAACTTGTCACCAAAACTTCCCTTCCTTGACAAACTCAACATATTTAACAAATTAATTCTCATTTTTGAACTGAAAACGCTTTAAATGTGTTTCGGTGGATCAGTTAATGAAGCAGGTGCATAAAAAGGAGACTTGTCCTACCTGCAGACTGAAGGTCCCGATCCAGCAGCAGCAGCAGCTCCCAGCGGGCGGTCATCTCGTCGTCTTCTTCTTCTTCTTTCAGTAGTTCGCTTTGCAGAAAAGTGCGCTTTGTAAATGCTTTCCAGAGATCTCCAAAGAGGTCAGTAGTCAGCTCAGATCGATTCGCAAAAGTGCAAAAGGGACCGAGTGAAGGTCTGCGGGCCTTTTATAGGCTCCCATGTTCTGATTCCAGGACTTCAAACGATGCACGCAGGACGCTGCTGCTATGGCTTTAAATGTCGCCAGATGCAGGATCCATGTTGTCAGCTCATTTGTTTAGAAGTACATTAGTTTGTCATCTATGTGCACAAGTTTACATGACTGACAGAAAATATCCCCAAACTTATGGCACAAAAATCAACTTTTACTTACAAGATTTACACTTTCAAGAAACGAATACAATAGAAATAACTGTTTTGTTAAATTACAGATTGTAATAAATGAAACAAATATTAATAAAATTAAACCGTAAATAATTAGAGTAAAACATAATATATTTATAATAAAAAAAACTGTAAATAATTACAATTAAATTTAATATATTTCTAACAAAAATAAAACTAGAAATAATTATAATAAAATGTAATATATTTATAATAAAAATAAAACTGTAAATAATTATAATAAAATATAATATAGGCTACTTATAATGAAAATAAAACAGTATATAATTAAAAACTATATTTATAATAAAAACAAAACTGTAAATAATTATAATAAAATCAAATATATTTATAATAAAAGTGAAACTGTAAACATTATAATAAAATAAAAAATATAATAAAAAAACTGTAAATAATTATAAAATGTATTTAGAATAAAAATTAAAGTTTTAATAAATATAAACTATATTTATAATAAAAATACAACTGTAAACAATTATAATGAAATATAATATTTTTAATAAAAATAAAAAACTGTAAATAACTGTAATAAAATATAATCTACTTATAATAAAAATAAAACAGCAAATAATTATAATAAAATCTAATATATTTATAATAAAATAAAACTGTAAATAATTATAACAAAATCTAATATACTTTAAAAAAATAAAACTATAAATAATTATAACAAAATATAATATTTTTATAATAAAAATAAAACTGTAAATAATAATAATAAAATATAATATATTTATAATAAAAATAAAATTGTAAATAATAATAATAAAATACAATATATTTATAATAAAAATTGTAAATAATTATACGAAAATATAATTTACTTATAATAAAAAATAAATGTGGAAATAATGTCCACAATATAAAAAATATATATTTTCATTAATTGTAATCAGTTCCTTTACAACGATTGGCTGTAACATTAGAGGTTTTTTTTTTTTTACTGTTTTTAAGACAAATATTGCTTGTTGCCCTTATTCAAGAGAATATTTTGTATAGCAAGGATTGAAAAAAAAATAATCTTTGCATTTTTTAATTTTACAGATTTACCCTATTTTCTTAAATAACTGATAATATCTAGTAAAATCTAAAAAAAAAAACCTTCATAAATTGACTGCAAAAAGGCCCAAACTGTAAATAAAATGAAAGGCTAAAATAATGTCTATACCACACATCTGCATTTTTACAGATGGAAATTTATTGTTTTACAGTGTTTGACCATTTTTATTTGCTATTTAAAATAAATATTTTGAATACGGACTGAAAATGGTAACCTGTTTTAACTATTATTTTACAGATTTTTCCTGTTTTTTAAAATTACAGATATCTAAAAAATCTTAATTAAATTATTGACAGTAAAAAAAAAAAGGCCCAAACTGTACATAAGGTCCACATCAAACATCTGTATTTTCACTAGTAGTAATTTGTTTACAGTGTGTGACCTTAAAATTAGACCGTTTACTGCATTTAAATCTGAAAAAGAATATTATTTTTCAGATAGACATTAACATTAACAGTACTCTATGATTTTTAACCTGTTTGTTTCCTGCACCCTTGCTGCCAGATTTTCATTGTTTTAAAGGTTTTTATGTTTATTTTTTACAGTGTGCTCACACACGGAGCTCTGCAGCGTCACAAACCAACTGTGATGGATTTTGCTTCTTTTACTTCTCCCTGGTATCGTTTCTGTTTCTGTAACACATAACCATCTTGTTGATGCACATGAAAACATCATCAGTGAGGTTTTTTAGGGGGGTCATCGGGTGTTTCTGGTCTTTGAGCATCACACACCGTCTCTCAGGTGACCCAGCTGGGTGGATCAGGCTCCGGGTTGTGTCCATGTAGCGCTGCGCCACCCACTGGTGTCTGTTACATAACAAAGTGACAGATCGGTGGAAATACAGCCTTTAGAGTGACTCAGGCAGATCGGAAACGTGTTGGATGAATGTCTGAAAGGCTGATGTTGGTCAGATGGCACTGACTGTAGAAACATTAACCAACGTACTGAAGTTCCGTTTGCTGCTCACAGCTGGCTGTGGGTCTTACTGAGAGTGATGTGCGCATTTACGCACATGGCACAGTATGGTAACGTGATGAACACAGGATCTGACTGAATGATGTTCTGTGTTTTTCTACACATCCGACAGATCAGCTGTTCCACACAGACTCCAGGTTTACGGTAGATTATTGATTATTTTATTAAAGCTTCTCTGGATGAGGACGTTTTTATTAAGATAAAACCCATTACGCACAAAATGACACATTTCAGTACTTAGATTGTGTTATGAGAGGAGAGTTTAGGAGGTTTATGGAACTTTATGGCAATTCATGTAAATCTAAACTACAATAAAAAATTCCATTAAAATGGAAAAAAATTAGCTTAGAAATGTCAGAAAAATATGTTCAAAAATAAAAAATATAAACTTTTAACATGGACATTATTTACAGTTTTATTTTCATTATATAATGAGAATTATATATATATATATATATATATATATATATATATATATATATATATATATATATATATATATATATATATATATATATTTTTTTTTTTAAATAATTATTTTCAGTTTTATTTTATTATTAATATATTATGTTTTGATAGTAATTACTGAGAGTTTTATTTTTATTATAAATATATTTTATTATAATTATTTACAGTTTTATTTTTTACTATAAATGTAGTTTATAATTATTTATAGTTTTTTTATTATAAATGTAGTTCATAATTATTTACAGTTGTATTTTTATTATAAATATATTAGATTTTATGATAATTATTTACAGTTTTATTACAAATATAGTTTATAATTATTTACAGTTTTATTTTTATTAAAATATATTAGATTTTATTAGACTTATTTACAGTTTTATTATAAATATAGTTTATAATTATTTACAGTTTTATTTTTATTAAAATATATTAGATTTTATTAGATTTATTTGCAGTCTTATTTTAATTATAAATATATTATATTTTGCTTTAATTATTTACGGTTTTATTTTATTAATATTTATTTCATTAATTAAAATCTATAATTTAACAAAACAGAGAAACAGTTGTATTGTATTAGTTTCTTAGAAGTGTCGATCTTGGAAGTAAAAGTGGATTTTTGTGCCATAAGTTTGTAATTATAAATATATTTGATTTTATTATAATTATTTACAGTTTTGTTTTTATTATAAATATAGTTTTTAATTATATACTGTTTTATTTTCATTATAAGTAGCCTATATTATATTTTATTATAATTATTTACAGTTTTATTTTTATTATAAATATATTACATTTTATTATAATTATTTCTAGTTTTATTTTTGTTAGAAATATATTAAATTTAATTGTAATTATTTACAGTTTTTTTTATTATAAATATATTATGTTTTACTCTAATTATTTACGGTTTAATTTTATTAATATTTGTTTCATTTATTACAATCTGTAATTTAACAAAACAGTTATTTCTATTGTATTCGTTTCTTGAAAGTGTAAATCTTGTAAGTAAAAGTTGATTTTTGTGCCATAAGTTTGGGGATATTTTCTGTCAGTCATGTAAACTTGTGCACATAGATGACAAACTAATGTACTTCTAAACAAATGAGCTGACAACATGGATCCTGCATCTGGCGACATTTAAAGCCATAGCAGCAGCGTCCTGCGTGCATCGTTTGAAGTCCTGGAATCAGAACATGGGAGCCTATAAAAGGCCCGCAGACCTTCACTCGGTCCCTTTTTGCACTTTTGCGAATCGATCTGAGCTGACTACTGACCTCTTTGGAGATCTCTGGAAAGCATTTACAAAGCGCACTTTTCTGCAAAGCGAACTACTGAAAGAAGAAGAAGAAGACGACGAGATGACCGCCCGCTGGGAGCTGCTGCTGCTGCTGGATCGGGACCTTCAGTCTGCAGGTAGGACAAGTCTCCTTTTTATGCACCTGCTTCATTAACTGAACCACCGAAACACATTTAAAGCGTTTTCAGTTCAAAAATGAGAATTAATTTGTTAAATATGTTGAGTTTGTCAAGCAAGAGAAGTTTTGGTGACAAGTTTGAAAACACAGTTTGAATGATGTTTATGTTTATTTGGTGTAAAACTGTTATTTCTAAGTTTGACTGTATGAAATGTGCTGGGAAATATGAGGAGTGTGTTAAAATGCTGCAGTATATTAAGAAAAATATGTGATTTTACTTTGAGGGCATCATTTTAGTTGAATTTATTGTGTGAAGTTTTGGAAAACAAGATGATGACTGAGACACTTTTCATAAAATGCTGAATACTTTTACCTATGAAGAAAAAAATAAGAAAGTTTTCTGTTAAAGTTAAAACTGTGTCAAGTTTTGATGACATGTAAGAAAACACAAGTTGTGTGATAAGGATGTTTTTCTGGTGTAAAATTGATATTTCTGAGTTTTACTGTATGAAATGTGCTGGGAAATGTGAGGAATGTGTTAAAATGCTGCAGTATGTTAAGAAAATATTTTAAGGGCACTATTTTAGTTGAATTTGGTGTGTAAAGTTTTGGAAAACACAATGGAAATGAAACATTTTCATAAAATGCTAAAGTTTTGTACGCAGGAAAAAGAAAAATGAAGAAGGTTTTTTGTTAAATTTAAATGTGTGTCAAGTAACAGAAGTTTTGGTGACATTTTAAAAACACATACAGATGCTTATTTGGTGTAAAATTGTTATTTCTGTTTTTTACTTTATGAAATGTCCCAGTATATGTGAGACATGTCTTACAATGCTGCAGTATATTTAGAAAAATGTGTTATTTTTATTTGAATTTGGTGTGTAAGGTTTTGGAAAATAGGATGGTGATTGAGACATTTTTCATAAAATGCTAAATATATATGTATATATGGCACGTAAAACGCAGTTTGTAAGGTTCATGGTGTCAAATTGCTATTTCTGAGTGTTACTGTATGAAATGTCTCAGTATCTGTGAGGAATGTGTTAAAATATTATAGCATATTAAGAAAAATATGTAGTTTTATTTTAAATGAGCTCTTTTAGTTGAATTTGGTGTAAGGTTTTGGAAAACAAGATGCTACTGAGATATTTTTCATAAAATACTTTTTAAAAAGCCTTAGTTTTACTGTATATAAAGTGGAGAATGTGTTAAAATGCTTTAGTACACTGAGAAAAAAGGTTATTTTATTTTGACGACATTATTTTGGTTGAATTTGGTGTTGAAAATATTAAGAAACAAGATGGCGACAGAGGTATTTTTCATAAAATGCTAAAAATTTGAACTTTTTAAACCATGTGGAAGATTTTTGGGAAACAAGATGGCGACTCACATATTTTTCATAAAATATCTTAAATGTTTATTTTGATAACCTTGGAGACGTTGGAACTATCAGGAGGAGCGTTGGGAGGAAACGTCAGAGCGTTAGAACGTACAGATGTAAACAAAACAGATGAGCTGAAAATGTTGTCGATGCATCAGCTGCTTCTCATTCAGAGATGATCCTGTTTGTAACTTAATGTTCAGATGTTATTTCAAACACACCGTCAGATGACTGCTTTGTTCTGAGATGAACTCAGTGTCTGACTGTCAGCTGCTGTGTTAAAATCTGTCATTAGAGTTACCTGAGTGACTGTATGCGCGCGTCCATCGTCTCCTGCACGAGCACTGATTTATGACTTCTAACCTGTAGAATTATACTGTGTCTATAGTTATAGAGTTATAGAGACAGTAGTGTTCACAGAGGATCACACGTGTCTGTGGTTATGTCGTTGAAAGCCTGTTGTTGTTGTTGCGCGTAACTTCGGTACCCATGTTTCGTGCGTAATTACGCACGGAGTTTGGTGCACTGTGGCTGGTTGCTTGTATCAGTGTTTTATAGCGGTGATGGAGAATGTGGCTTCATCTTCCTGTTCTCATCACTGAAGGTCCTCAGACCCTGTTTTTAAACTTTCTTCTTCCAAGTTCATTTAAATATATAGTCATGCAGCAGAACTGATCTGATTGTGTTCAGTCCAGTTAAAGATGTTTGTTGTTTGTGGAACTCAGTAGATGCATCACTGCTGCATGTGAGTGTTTCTAAATCTGCTTTTATACTTCAGAATTTACTGACTGAAGTAGTCGATGTGGATGTGACTACTTTCAGAAAAAAAAGAATATAATCTGATTCATGTAGTGATTCAACACACTATTGTGTAAAATATTTGATAGTAATATTAAAGTGCATTGGTTCATGTTATATTTATAATCACTGTACAGTAATTACTATATGTATGAAACAGTCTTGTGCACAGCATCCTGTGATTTTAAGACGTCAGAGTAGTGTGAAGTATTTTAAAGTAGTTGTAGATATTTGTGTGTATTTGTGTCTGAACTGCTGTTTGTCAAATGCTTGTGAAGTTTTTCTTTCCTTTGAAATGTCAGAAGAGAAAAATCCACAAAGCAGTGTTTGTGTTTTTGTATTTTTACACCACACTGATGGAAGAAGGTTTTCTGACAGACTCAGGTTTTAATTGCTGTCATTTTCTGACTGTTGATTTAAATTTTCTTTATCTAAGTATGTGGTCTGATTTGCTGTCAGACTGACCTTGGATGTGCCTGTCCTGTTTAGTGGAGGGATTTTTTATCGTCGGTCTCTGATTTTGCATCAGTTAACTTGTGTTGTGTCGTCTGCCTGTGATATCATCTTATTTTCCCTCTTAAATCATAGTTTGTGTTATTTATTTTCCATTCCTTGTGCCACTGAAAAAAGAAAAACAAAAAAAAAAACGTAATATTTCAGCAGCTGGGGCACCAATAACTACTGTAAAAATAATGAATGTTTATGAGAATTTTTTCCAATTTTAATTCTTTTTTTATTCATATTTTTGGCTTTTTAATATTCAATGAATTACCATTTTGAAAAATACAGATTTGTGATGTGGACATTATGTACAGTTTTGGCCTGTTTATCAATGGTTAACATGTAAATCAGTGAATTTTTCTGTGATTTTACTTGGTATTATCTGTAATTTAACAAAACAGGGAAAGTAAAGGTAAGAACTTTAGACCAGGTTGTGATGGTTGTGATGTCTGATGCATCAAGTGTTGTCTGTACGATGGTTACCGGTTGTTTCATGTGAGTGAACTGTGTGTTTCTCAGAGTGATCACAGCCACCATGTAAAGCTCTGTAACTCGTCATATATTCAGAAAGTTGATTCCCTTGTTATTCAGAAAAATAACTTTGTGCTTTTGCTTCTTCCCTGGAAGGCGACGCCAACACCGTTGTGCGCCCTGCGGCTGGAGGACTCCCTGATCTCATGGACGAAGGTAATATTCTCTCTTTACACTTAGAGGGGGAGGTTAGCTTTTCTAGCACTGACTGGTCAGAAGGGGTGGTTAGGTGTTCTACTCCTATCAGGTCAGAGGGGGAGGTTAGCTTAGCTAGCACTGACTGGTCAGAGGGGGAGGTTAGGTTATTTAGTCTTAGCGGGTCAGAGGGGGAGGTTAGTTTAGCTAGCACTGACTGGTCAGAGGGGGAGGTTAGGTTGTTTAGTCTTAGCGGGTCAGAGGGGGAGGTTAGCTTATCTAGTCTTAGCGAGTCAGAGGGGGAGGTTAGTTTAGCTAGCACTGACTGGTCAGAGGGGGAGGTTAGATTATTTAGTCTTAGCGGGTCAGAGGGGGAGGTTAGCTTATCTAGTCTTAGCGGGTCAGAGGGGGAGGTTAGCTTATCTAGCCTTAGCGGGTCAGAGGGGGAGGTTAGCTTATCTAGCCTTAGCGGGTCAGAGGGGGAGGTTAGCTTATCTAGTCTTAGCGGGTCAGAGGGGGAGGTTAGTTTAGCTAGTCTTAGCGGGTCAGAGGGGGGGTTAGCTTATCTAGTCTTAGCGGGTCAGAGGGGGAGGTTAGCTTATCTAGCCTTAGCGGGTCAGAGGGGGAGGTTAGTTTAGCTAGCACTGCCTGGTCAGAGGGAGGTTAGCTTATTTAGTCTTAGCGGGTCAGAGGGGGAGGTTCTAGCCTTAGCGGGTCTAGGTCTTAGCTTATCTAGCGGACTGGTCAGAGGGGGAGGTTAGCTAGTCTTAGCGGGTCAGGGGGGAGTTTAGCTTATCTAGTCTTAGTGGGTCAGAGGGGGAGGTTAGTTTACCTAGTCTTAGCGGGTCAGGGGGGGAGGTTAGCTTACCTAGTCTTAGCTGGTCAGAGGGGGAGGTTAGCTTATCTAGTCTTAGCGGGTCAGAGGGGGAGGTTAGCTTATCTAGTCTTAGCGGGTCAGAGGGGGAGGTTAGTTTAGCTAGCACTGACTGGTCAGAGGGGGAGGTTAGCTTATCTAGCGCCGACTGGTCAGAGGGGGAGGTTAGCTTATCTGGTCTTAGCGGGTCAGAGGGGGAGGTTAGTTTTTCTAGTCTTAGTGGGTCAGAGGGGGAGGTTAGCTTATCTAGTCTTAGCGGGTCAGAGGGGGAGGTTAGCCTATCTAGTCTTAGCGGGTCAGAGGGGGAGGTTAGCTTATTTAGTCTTAGCGGGTCAGAGGGGGAGGTTAGCTTATCTAGTCTTAGCGGGTCAGAGGGGGAGGTTAGCTTATCTAGTCTTAGCTGGTCAGAGGGTGAGGTTAGGTTATTTAGTCTTAGGGGGTCAGAGGGGGAGGTTAGCTTATCTAGTCTTAGCGGGTCAGAGGGGGAGGTTAGCTTATCTAGTCTTAGCTGGTCAGAGGGGGAGGTTAGCTTATCTAGTCTTAGCGGGTCAGAGGGTGAGGTTAGCTTATCTAGTCTTAGCAGGTCAGAGGGGGAGGTTAGCTTATCTAGTCTTAGCTGGTCAGAGGGGGAGGTTAGCTTATCTAGTCTTAGCGGGTCAGAGGGGGAGGTTAGCTTATCTAGTCTTAGCGGGTCAGAGGGGGAGATAGATGAAAGCTTCCTCTTAGATCTGGTTTTAGGAAGGGATCCATCTTCCTAACTAAACCTGTATTGTTGCTGTTTTGTGTCCATACATGTCATCCTGCCTGAGCTCCTGTGGGCCTGGGGCCCTGATGGACACAGCAACACTGACATTAATGGAGGACCAGCTCTACCACCTGAGGTACTGTCTGGCACAAACCACGGAAAAAGGTAAGTACAAGATTGTGTCCTGGACAGGAAGCAATCATCTAAAGATGCAAAAGGTAAAGTATGCTAGCTTCCAAATGTCGTATCTGTTTATCCATTCAGCATCACTTACACTGTTTTTCTCTCTGTTTCACTGAGTTACACATAACTGAAGTGAGACACAGGTATGGAGAGGAGTCCACCGGACAGTGAAGGCACCACGGATGATCCAGACTCAGTGTTCCAGTTGTACAGACAGGATTTCCATGATGATGAACGAATGAAGGTAAGAATATAAGACCCTTATTCAGGCTTAGAACTGACATATATCTGTGCTCTGCTGAAATCAGCATTGAAGTCTTTTAAAGCAACATTTCTCATCATCAGCATCTTGAGAGCTGCTTTGTTTATGAATGTGAATCATGAACATCCATATTTTGTTTTCAGTTCCAGTTTCCTTGGTCTTCATGAAGCAACCGAAAGTAGACGAAACCAGCCGATCATTCCTGGAAGGTCCACATAGGAGAAGAGGAAGAAGACAGCAAGAAGAAGAAGACGACAGCCCCAGCCACTCTTTTATTTTGTTTTTATTTTATTTAGTTTATTTATTTTTACTTTGTTCATAACATATAGATATTTCTGTAAATAGGCATGATTTTGTAGAATTGTATTGTTATATTTGTGTATCTTGTACAACTTGGTTTGATGTTGAATTTAATTAAATTTGTGTGTATTGTTTCTGAACTTATCCAGTGTTCTGTGAGACTCTTCACTCTCTTTTATGTTGAGTTAACATGAAGTTCCTTGAGTCGTACATGGAGTTAAATATTTGTGTTGCTTCCAAAACTGCTTCCCCACTGGGACCTTAGGTTTGTACCACAAAGCAAGGATTTGGGTTTAAGTGATGCAGCTTCAGGTTTAACTCTCAGTTTTAAGCACTACAACAGTGGCTCACTTCTTACCAGGTACATCGCCATGGTAACTCATGCTAATGTCTGACCTGCTACATAACACTAAAACAAACACTAAAGACTTGTAGCTATATGTGCTGGCTTTATAAGATTTGCAGTAATCCTGCTTACCAGTTAAACTGTTTTTTACTTGATCCCACAATAAATCTAAAATAGTGATTAGATTGAGACTGAATGTTAACCTGCAGGGACAAAATAGATCACAACCTGCAGAGGTCGTCTGGCAAAAGTCCTGGGAACACAGTAAAACTAACCTTGTGAGTTTTGAATACATCTGGAATGTGAAAGCAGGAAATGCAGCATTACGCCATGTACGGTGTTATTCAACAGTCCCATCTGCAACCATTCCTCCCTGGCAGTTTGTGATTCTGTCTATAGATGCTGCGTGCAAAAGGTTAGCAGGTACCAGCTTGGTATTGAGCTCAAAGCTACATAAAAACAGCATTTTGCAGATAAGATGATGTTATTCACTGTTGGTTCAAAGGAGCCTGAGGTGCAACAGATTTATCACACAGTGTTATACGGTTAGTAGAAAGAAAACAACAGATCACCTCTCAGTGTTTACAGGCTTGTGGCTACAATGCTAGACCTAAAATGGATTATACTGCACTGCATCTGACTGTCTATCAGCACTCAGAGGCACCAGATCAGGAAAGTCATGCAGAGAAGATGTTCTATACGAAATATGTCATCCAATACACAAGATGTCAGAAAAATATGTTAAAAAATGGTGGAATACTGGGACGTTCAAAACCTGTAAAAACTGAAAATAAATTTTTTTAAAACAATTAAAAAAAAAAAATCAATACAATAAATAATATATTACAAGAAACAAGAAAAAATGTGAAATAATGTGGCCACATATTCTAAAAAGGTGAATTAGTGAAGATACTGTTTTGGATATTATACAATCACCATGTAAATAACGTCCAGGAGCTACAGAACAGACTCAAAGCTTTGGCATCACACTCAGTACTTTTGTGTTCACTGACCTCTTCTATGCTGGGGCGGCTGTGGCTCAGGTGGTAGAGCGGGTTATCCACCTATTGCAAGGTTGGCGGTTCGATCCCCGGCACCTCCGCATGCCGAAGTGCTCTTGGGCAAGACACTGAACCCCAAGTTGCTCCCAGTGGCAGGCATGGAAGCTTTGTCGCCATTGGTGTGTGAATGGGTGAATGGAAAACACATTGTAAAGCACTTTGGATACCACTAAGGTAGAAAGGTGCTATATTTACCATTCGCTGGGATTCCTTGGAGAGAAACAAGCTTGACTAATATAAAGGATACCTCAGCGTCTGGTGTGTTTCAGGAAACAATATTTACAGGTGGGATTGTACAGCTACAGCAACTACACCACCGAACCACGGGAGGTGTTTCCTACCAGTAAACATCAAAGTGTATAATCTGTTTTCCTTTCTACAGGAAGATGTATCTGTAGACACTATTCTCTCTCTTTCACCTGAGGCCTTCATGTGCGGAATACTTAATCTGCTACCTTTAAACAGAACCAGATGCCTTCGTGCTAAGCTAAGCTAACTGCCTCTACAGTTCAAGTTAAGCTAAAATACTGGAGTTTACTTTCAAGCCTTCAAAAAAACCCAGATTTATTTAGTTCCTGTACCAGATCAAAGAGTGACGGGAGGTGTTTTAGAGGTTCGTTGAGCTGCATCTGCTCCAGAGTGAAACTCTCCTCAGGGTTTAGAGCCGAACACATCTTCAGCAAATCCTGGCAGTCTGGGAAGAGAGAGGACAGAGAAGAGAGCACAGAGAAAGCTCTGCACAGTGTCAGCACTACGTTTCTCTTCCGACACCATCCTTGTCTTACCTTAGAACAGCTCACCGCCACACTGATGTTTCCTGGAGGGACTCAGAGGAGGTAAACGGTTAGTATCCCTCCAGCATTTCATAGAGCAGCTGCCAGACTGCGGTGGGGTTTTACCTTGTGGGTCCTGTGTGTCTAAAACTCTGGAGAGGGATCGGTTTGTTACGTATAAAACACTGTGAACTTGTGTTTCTGAGGCTGTTGTCATTACAGTGCAGTTTTAGGGTGGAAATGGTCAGACATGGAGTTGCTTGGTCTTTTTGTTTATGATCTAGTAGATAAACAAACCAAATGAACGTGTTAACAAGGAAATAAAAACCTTGATTTTCACTGGAGGAAGTCTTCAATAGTATAACTGTGAAAGTTCCTCAAAAAATCCCTGTTTAGACATGAAATATAGAACATTACTGGAGTCATAAATCTGTTAATGTGGCAGCATTCAGTCATTCAGATATAGCTCACTTTTCTCTTAAAGTACCTCCCAGCTTCATTCAGACATAATCCACACAGTGCTGGAAACAGCTGCAGGTACTTATTCACATGAGTCAGTACAGCGAGTGATGCATAGCACATATCAAGACAATAACAGACTCAAACGAAACCAGTAGCAGCGGATCAAAAATAACTGACAGCCCAGTTTATTTCTGATTTCTTTAACAGTGAAACTGACAGTTCAGGACTCAACTAAATATTAAACTGTACCTGATAAACTGTGACTCTGAGACAGCTCACATGTCTGAGGTGAATTAAAGTCCACAGTGGGACCTGCTGTTAGATCCTGATCGATCCTGTTCACATGCCAGGGATAATTAAAACTAATTATAAGTAATTATTGAAGTAAAAGGTGCCACTGTCTCTTGAGATGCTCATATGGATCTTGTTGCTTTATGACGCTGCAGGTATTTAATAAACTCAGCCCTAAACAGCTGGGAGCATCAAACTAAACTGTGATTCTGCGTGTCAGAGCTCACCTGTCCAATGCAGGCCTCCACAGTGTGACCTGCCGCTGGATCCTGGCTTGGACTGAGCTGCTCTCTATGCTCTCTGTGGGATCCTTTATAAAAATGAATGAAGTTGCCACTGCTGTAATTGTTCCTATTGCAAAAAAATGCATGCAACTCCTACTCTTTTGAGACGCGAGTGGATCTTACTGTGGTCTGATGCTGCAATAACCTCAGAGGAAATAGTCCTAAAGAGTGGGAAGCAACAAACTTCAACTCCTGTTAACGTGTTGTGAGGGAAAAAAAACTCAGATTACATTTGTGATTGGTGATTATTATTCATCTTTAAGCTCTCTGTGTCTGTTTTCAAGCAGTAAATTATGGACGGCATAATTTATATTAATATGATGGACATTTTATTTTGTAGCCACTCGTAGAGCTCTATGAGTGAGAAGGGTGTGTTGTGATCTTGGCACATAAACTGTGTCTCTAATGCTGTTTTTGGACGAATGTTGATGCTGAAATGTGGAAAAATGCTTCCCTAAATTCCTTCACCTGACTCAAAGTACTGTTGCTTGTGCATCTCTGTTAGTGTGACGGTGCAGGAACCTTTGGGCCGTCGTTTAGCTCACTGAGTTGTGGCGATACCACACGGGCTCAGTCCCTTAGCAGCGGACTCGAACTCATGACCATTTGCTGCATGTTACTTTCCTGTCTCCCCAAATTTCACCCTGTCTCCTCAATAAAAAATGGAAAACTCTCCCCTTGAAAAAAGAAAATGTGGCGGTGCAATTCAGACTTGTGCCACCTTGAAAGTGATATGGAAATGTTAGGTTTCAGTCCAACTTAGTATGATTGCCAGTGCAAATTTCATTTAAAGAGCTACCAGGTTGCTTATTTAGACATGAAGCCGACATATTCAGTTGCCGTCAGACGTACAGAACAAGGTGAATGTCTGAAAGGGGTTGAAGAGTCTTGGAGAACCAACTCACTTCAAGCGGATCCAGTCGGTCACTTCCTGCTGCCTTGATGGATGGGGTCCATGATGACTTGGCATCACAGTAGAAACATCTACATTTCTGTAAAGCAGAGTGAGACAGAGAGAGTGAGACAAAGAGAGAGAAAGAGAGAGAGGGAGAGAGAGAGAGAGCATTATCCCCTGTTGGACTGGCATGGTTTTACTGGCCCAGAATCTATAAGTGACAACAGAGCGGCGAAGAGGAGAATGAGGAAAACAGTGGAGGCAGATCAGGATACAGTGAGTCAGTCTGTGCCATGAGGACATTATGAAGATCAGACCGCAGGTCAGTCTCGCTCTTCTTCTCTTGCTTTATTTAGATGATGACCTTTCACACCGGGGCGAGCTTCAGCTGGTAGATCTGATGTGACAAACAGCCGACAGCAAGCTGGTCAGCTGTTGGTGGGTCACAGCAGAGATCACAGAGGGGCAGATTAGAGTCGAGTGGTGGGAAGCTAATTACAGCAGGACAGTAGAAAAAGACTGGAGGGCTATTTTTTCATACAATATCTGGGGATGTTGCAGTTAGGATGAACACAGCCACCCATACAGAACCTGCAGCGTCATAAAACACATTAAATGTTCTTGCATATTAAGATTTAACAGCTGTGAATCAGTTTACAGGCAGATGTTTGACTTTATTGGTGTGATAATGAGGGTTTAGACTTCACCTTTGGCTGCCTGGTGGTCCTTAATATACATATTTTTTTCTTTTGAATAACGACAAGTATCAGTAAAATCATAATTTTAGTGGATTTAAATGCAGAAAAATGGCATACATTTTAAAAGAAATTATTCCTATTTGTAAAAACACAGATTTCTGATATGGTTCTGTTTATTTGGGGTTTTTTTTACACTCAATTTGTATAATACAGTTTTTCCATGATTGTATTAGATATCATATTTAATTGACCAAAACAGGGAAAATCTAGAAAACAATTAGAAAGATGATTTGCCACATTTTCAATCCTTAATGTACATGATCTTTTTTCAAATGACAGTAAATATCTTTGAAATAATTATTCATTTGCTTATTAAATTACAGTGAAATAATTAAATTATATATATATTAATATTAATTAATTATATGGAAATACAATATAACATTTTATGCCTACTTTTAAAACTATTAATACGTAAATGAATTCTTTCCCCCCGTGATTTTACTAGACCAGACACATACATGTACATTAATGGACATATCTGATAATTTTTGCACATCACTGATTTGCACAGTTTCTATTTTTATCTCGTCTTTATTCTGTATTTATTTTCATTTCTGTACATTAGAGTCTGTATGTTAATAGGTTGCTGGTTACTTAAACTTCCCTCGGGATCAATAAAGTACCTGCTAGTACTTTTTCAGATGATTTTATCTGTAATTTAACAAAACAGGGAATATATCAGTTATAAAATGATTTACCATTCTTCAGCCCTTAACATACATAATCTGTCTTTGTTTGGCTTAACAGTAATTTTTTTGACTAAAATGGGCTTTTGAGAGATGACAACTAGTCAGATCATTTTAGTCAAACCAGTATTTATCAGTTAGAGTGGGTAACTATATCTTTACACGAGATAATTATGATGTTGAAAAATATATATAAGAAAAGTGTAAATAGGTTCCTCTCAGAGCTTGTTGTGAGCCTGATTTTTTGGAAAAGAAAATGCATTTTTGTGGATTATTTTCACTAGTAGAATTATACACTCTCCAAGTGTTTGTCAGAATAAACCACAGTGTGTGTGTGTGTGTGTGTGTGTGTGTGTTCGCGGTGATGAATGAACATGTCAGGAAGAGCAACAGTGTGTCTCACTCATGTGCCTTTAATATTTCATTATAGAGCCTGTCACTTTGTTGCCAGAAGGGATTTATTCATATTTGATGAATAATTAAATGTGATTGGAAGAGCCCCACCGCCACCATGCACACACACACACACACACACACACACTAATCAGTTGTACTACATTCTATGTAATTTTGCTCTAACACTTGAGCTGCTGTCTCATTACATGTTAGAAACACTAAAATAACCTGTGTCACTTGTCCAACATCATTATTTTCAGTTATATAGACTTTAGTCACGAGGTTTCCTTTAAGGAAGGTAGAGCAGTGCTTGGTTCAGACTGCTGAGCTGAACTGTGGATATTGTTTGGTGAAGAAAAGATCACTTTGAGGAGCTTCCAGGAGCTGAGGTTGTGAATAAATGTAAAAGCAGTGAGGTGCCAGATGTGTGTGGACTCACTTAGAGGTGCTGAAGGTTCTGGATGCTGCTGGGACGTCTCGGCTGCCGCATCTCTTCAGTGTCGCGTTGAGGTTGTGGGCCTGGAGTGGACCAGTGTGGTGGTTTCCATTTTCATAGAGGGGGAATGGAGGATGTGTTCTCAGGGTGTCCCACTGCTCAGCCTGGAGTAGAATAAAGAACAATATGAGTTTGTTCTTTATGGTGGGAGCGTCTTATAAGAATGCAGGGGTGCAAAAAAACAAAGTACGGATACTGAAGTTCAAAGAAAGTGCATCAAATCCTAAATTGTAACTGTCGTCCAAATAACCAAAGTATGTGATAACGTTTATCACTGACTGCATCATAAAAGACAGATACGTGTAGTTAATAATGAAATAATGCATCGGATGTGTTAGCGTCCTCTGCTTGAGTTGCAGGTATTCCTTGCTCGTGTCAGAATGGAGCTTGGTGAGCGTTGCATAATGTTTTTTACTCAAGATGATAAACTGAAGCAACCCCGGGGCTTCTGACAATATTTAAGACATTAATGTTGTGTTTACAAAGGTCATAAATTTGATTTCACAAGGAATTACCTGTGATGAAACAACAAAAACAGGGAAAATCTGTAAAATAACAGAAAATTGTTGAAGAAATTATTATCTGTATTGTATTATTAAACTGTTTACAATATCTTCATTTGTTGTATGGTCACATTTAAACTAAAAGTGTAAAGTTGGGAAGAGAAAAGCACATTTTTATAATAATTGTTTAAAAAAATTAGATTTTTATTGGCATTTTGGATTTAATTTTATTGACAGATTGAAATAAATTAAATGCCAAATAATTCAACTTTTACAATAGACTGATTACAGATTGTACTTTTTGCATTTGCATTTAAATTCTCAGTTTTTTGATTCACAGCTTTTCACCCTGAGCTCTCAGTCCTTCCTCTCTGTCGGAGTAACTAACTCTGTCTGTCCTGACCGTGACTCTGACAGCAGATTGCAGAAGCTTCCTGAGGCCACGGAGCTTCATGACCACGTGTCCTCGGGCTGAGTGTCCCACATATCAACACGAGCGCGGCTCTGTAGCGCTGGAAGGGGGCGTGCACGCTCACTCATGCGCGCCACCCGTGCGGAAAATAGGTTTTTGGCACACGTGTGACGTCACGCCCATCGATCGGTTTTGGGTTTTTCTCCGAAGATCGTGAAACGTGAAGATGGTCAGACCCGGAGCCACACTCTGAGTTGAAAGCTGGATTTTAGAGGAACAAATAAAACAATAAAGGTGGGTTGAGTTAAAGGAAATACACATGGTGTTGCAGCATTAACGTAATTTAATTATTAATTCCTTAGATTAGTTATTTTATTGATCCAACTGCTCTGTGTTTCTTAAATTGCCTCCAGGGTTGCGCTGCCCAAAGCAAAGTTTTTCTCCAGACTGTCTAATGTTTTCTGCAAGACTCTGAATGTCATCCTCTTTTCTCATGATGCCCATTTACTTTGACAAGGTTACCTGGTCTATTGGCTGAAAAACACTCCAAAGTATTACACTCCCACCATCATACTCGACCATGACGGTGGATAAAATGAAAATGGACTTGCTCGGACACAGAGATGTGGCTTTCGTTAAGAGAGAGGAGAAGCAATAAGCCCCAAGAACATGGCAAGGACCGGTTAACCTTGTCAAAGTAAACAGCATCATGAGAAAAGAGGATGGCATTAAGATTCTGGAGAAAAACATCCAACAGTCTGCAGAAAAACACGGCCCTGAGCAGCATCGGACCTTCCAGTAGGTCAGCGATCTGAAGCATACAGCCAAAGTGGTCAAGAAATGGTTAAACTTCCTCTCTGGTCATTGAATAAACACTTGAAAACTCATTTTAATGCTCAGCTTTATCATGTCTTAGATGTGATTCTACACTGTTGCTTCCTCAAGAATGTGCAGATCTATAAAGTCCCTGTGAGAATCTGTGAATGAATTGAACAAATACTCTAATATAAATTAAAATTCGGAAAGGATGTGAATAACTTGGGGGTTTAACTGCAGGTCTGTGGAGCTTAAAAGCAGAAACTACAGTATATTTGCATATCAGGTGCAGAGTGAGACCTCTTGTTAATTTTCCCCTCCACTGCCTGGCACCTGCTGATTTAAATCAAGTTAGCAAACATTAGCCTGAAAAGACCAGATGTTGTCACATTCATAGTACAGCTAATTCCACCACCAAAATAAAAGACAAGCATCGAAGAAATTGCTTGTTTAAAGTATATATGTCCCGTATTGCGGCTGTTTTCAGCAAATTGATGCAAGTCTCACAAGTGTTTCTTGCAATGTTACAGCTCAAAATACTGCAAAGGCTGTTTATTTCACCATGACTGTATAACAATGGTTTTAGCCCTGTTTTAAATGGCTTGTTTTGTTCTGATAAATCGCAAATTGCTGCTGTCCCCGGTCCCTTCAGGAAGAAAACTCTCTCTTGTGATCTCTTGTAACTAACAGCACAGAGCAAATAAAACTGATCATGTGGCAGCGGACACCAGGATGCGAGACCGGGACTTTCTCTTTCGAACTTTTTCAGTGAGAAATAATTTGGCATTGAAATATTGCCAAGCACAGCTGTTGTTTTCGTCTCATTGGTTTGGTGAGTTTTTCAGATGATGCTGTGGTTATAAAATCAGTAATCAATGGTCCAGAGGTGCAGCTTGGAAATGCTTCTGAAATGACTGCTGGTTAAAATCATAACAGGCTGTGTTTCAGTCACTATTTAATTCTTTTTCCATTGCTTGACAACAGAAACAGAAAATTACATGAAAGAGAACAGCTATATTGGGATTTCGACTGTATTAAAATGCAGTATGTGTGAGCACAGAAAGCAGGAGAGAATAATGTAATGCACAACAGATTTGCTCAGGTGACAATGTGTATCGCTCAGAAAGAATTGTCAGAAAGTGTTAAAAAGGAGACACTTCGTACAGCCGGTTATAAAACCCTGAATAAAACCCTTTTCAGAGCAGGTTAGCTGTGCTACATGAGTTACTATGACGATCTAGCAAGTTAAAATACACCGAAAACTAGTATAGCATTATAGTATAACATAAATTTTACAGTATAGTATAGTATAGTATAGTATAGTATAGTATAGTATAGTATAGTGTAGTGTAGTGTAGTATAGTAGAGAGTATAGTATAGTAAAGATTGTAGTATAACATAAAATTATCAGTATAGTATAGTATAGGATAGTATAGCATAGTATAGTATAGTGTAGTGTAGTATAGTGAAGCATTATAGTATAACATAAAGTTAACAGTACAGTGTAGAATAGTATAGTAAACCATTTTAGTATAACATAAAATAGTATACTATATACTATACACTATATAGATATACTATATAGTATACTATACTATACTATAGCATAGTATAGCATAGTAGAGTACAATATAGTACAGTATAGTATAGTATAGTACAGCATAGTATAGTATAGTATAGTATAGTGTAGTATAGTAAAGCATTATAGTATAACACAAAATTAACAGTATAGTATAGTATAGTATAGTATAGTATAGTTTAAAATGATATTACAGAACAACATGAAAGTGCTCTGATGTATCTAAAGAGGCATTTATTTTGAAAATCCTGCCGGTAGCCGTTGGTGGTTGTTGCTAGCTTACCGCGGTCACCTGCTGCAGCGGAGCCGAGCGGAGTGAGGGAGTGAGTGGGTGAGATGAGCCGAGGTGCCCGGGGCTGCTGAGGGGACACTGACTGGAGGACCGCTCTCCTCTCCACACGCCGGACACGTTTCCAGGATGAAGGCCGACATAAGCTCACAGGAGGGACAGCTTCGGAGCAGACAGCGGCCGCAGTCCGCCGCTGGCACCGTTTTTTGAAGCCCACAAACCGCAGTTTAGGGGCGACAGCGGACGAATTCCCGTTAGCGGGCACCGACACCTCCAGCTCACCTACCCGGGCGATGGAGGAACACCGTTAGTAGGGAGGGACCGAGGGCTCGGCCGGAATTTCGCCAAAATTACGACGGGAATCAGATACAGCTCCCTGTCTCCCGGTACCGGGGGAGACCACCGGCCGCTCGTGATGTCTCGTGCCAAGGAGCGGCTGAAAGGCGGGAAGGAGACCAAGGACAGCGTCACTCTGCTGCCGTGCTTTTACTTTGTAGAGGTGAACATCCACCTATCTATCTATCTATCTATCTATCTATCTATCTATCTATCTATCTATCTATCTATCTATCTATCTATCTGACTGACAGTTTACAATGTCTGACTGTCCTAATACACTATAAAAATAAATAAATAATAATAATAATAAAGGGAAAAATTTAGCAGCCAGAATGCCAGATAAAAAAAAAACAGAGGTCCAAAATAAAAACAATAAGTAAAATACCTGCAAAAAATGTGTAATTTTACAGTCATACTTAGTAAATGAATGAATTTCCATTTATGTAAAAAGCAACAAATTTTTGATGTGAATGTTATTTACAGGTCTGGCCATTACCTGCATTTTAATTTTTATATTGAATGTGTAAATAATATCTGCAATTTAGCTAAACAGGAAAAATCTGTTTAAAAAAAACAACAGTAATATTTACTGTTGTGCAGTCCTTAAAAATGCAAAATATCTGTAAAATAATAATATATTTTTAGCTGATTTATATAAAGTAAAACAATATAATTTACAATCAACAATTTAATGAATACTTTTCTCTACTATTTCACTAGATATTATCTGTAATTGAACAAAATAGAGAAAATATGTGAAATAACAGTTAAACAATTATTTATCATTTTTCAACCCTTAATAATCAGTATAGTTTATTTTTTTCAAATAATGGCAAATACATGTGAAATAATTATATTTTTTACCTAATGTAAATACAGTAGACCTGTCATTTTAAAGTCACACATTGTGAACACTGTGTAAAGTTTTGGCCTTTTTTAATAGTCAACAAGTAAATGAGTTTTTTCTATAATTTTTTTCTATAATTGTTTATGACAAAATGGGGAAATATGTCAAATAAAAGTTAAAAATATTATCTGCCATTTTGTAGTAGTTAATATATACATAATTTTTCTTTCAAGAATGGCAAATATCTGTAAAATAATTGTTTCTAAGCAGATTTAAATGCATTCGTCACATATTGTAAAAGAACAATTTTTCATGATTTTTGATGTGGACATTATCTACAGTCTTGGCCTGTTTTTTTTACGGTTACATGTAATTTAATATTTTTTCCTGTGATTTTATCGGCTATTATTTGTAATTTAACAAGACAGGAAAATCTGTAAAATAGCAGTCAATTGTTCAAAAAGTTGCAGTCAAAAAATTGTCAAAAAGCATTCAGTTTTTACAGTGTAGCTGGTGCTCAGTGCTCCCAGTCAGTCTGTGTCTGCTGCAGGTTGGTTTATGACTGTGAACAGCTCAGAGAGGGTTTCTGGTGCTGACAGATGCCAGTCAGACGTCTGGCAGCTCTTCTCAGACACATCTAGCTGTAAACTCCTTGTGGGCTGCAGTCAGGTGAAGCAATCAATCAAACCATCAGGGAAAGCTAATGATGCAAATACATATGAAGTTATCATTCTGGATTCATACTGGAAAAGGCTGTTGATGTGCCGCATACCAGCGAGCCAGACAGTCTGTAGTCCTGCTATCAAGAGAGCCGTGCAGTTTGATAGCAGTGATGCTCAAAATCTGTATTCACCTCATCCCTGTGTACCCAGTTGTTTCTGCAGCCAGTGACTCTGCAGTCTCCACTGGTTATTGTGATTCCTCGTGCATACGGCAGTTTTGTGCAAAGATTTGTACAGCTTGTCCCGATACGTGTAAATATCTCGAGCGCCTTAATGTCACTCATGTGTCATGCATCAGTCAAAACACCTTAACAGAAAAGAGTGCAGCGAGTCCAGATCTCATGCTGCACTAATGCACTGTACACTCGGTCTCCATTTAATCATCAGTGTTACGACATTAATGGCCACAGGTTATGGTTTTAGTCCGTCCCTGACAGATCACTGTGTTCCTCTGACTCTATCACAGTAATTGTTCCTCTCTCTTGGACTAAAGCCTACAGTCATGCTGCATTTAGTTCATACGCCCCCAGACTGTGAACAGCCGTCCTGTAGGCTCGACTATGTGCACTCCTTTCAGCATTTAAAATGATCATTATTATTAATAATGATGGTATTAGCATGAGCTGTAGTAGTAGTAGTAATCGTAGTAGTAGTGGTCCATTAGGGTTTTCTTTGTTTGAATTTAACCTAAATCTCTAGTACTGTGAGAGGAGAACATAATGGCAGTATATTCTGTATTACTGCGTATTGAGTGACAGGCAGTGTGAATTGAAGACAGGCTTTGTGCAGTATTTCCTTACTTAACCCTACACTTTAATGAGCATCAGCCTCATCTTTATGCACTCGTCTTAGACAGAACGTTTTCACTCTTTTCTTCTTAACTCAGTGGCAGCCATGCTTTTGTTCACCACTCAAAAATGTGGGCTGAGGAGCAGCAGGAAAATCCCATTTTCTTGCAGATTAAATGGTAAACAGGATAATTGAAAGTCTCGAGTTTGATTTCAGTCTTGCTACTGCTCAGACTCTACGTGCACAGTCAGGTGTGGAATTCACAGCGTCTTGCTACGACATCAAAGAAAAACATTTAGTGGCCTTTCACATACCAACATTACACTCCATTAACATATTAACACATACCTGAATTACCAGACTGCCTACATTAATGTCATAGACAGCACTGAGGGAAAGTGGGGACGCTTTCAAAAACATGTCACAAATCATTTCTACTAATTAACTTCATACAAAGCCTGTGCATTTGTACGCTGTTTTTCAAGCTCCTGTGCATGTAGGTTGTTCCAAACATCTCATAGTACTTGCCACAGTTCTTCTTTTGAGGATCTGAGATCCCTCACTGTGTCTCTTCATGGTGTCAGACCATCTGCTGCAGGACTTCTTGTTCTTTATGTGGCTGACGATGGTTCTTCATCGCTCTGGCTGGATGTTTGGAATCATTGTGCTGCTACAGATTGAATTTAGGATCAATCAGACGCCTCACTGACAGTGTTGTGTGATGGATAAGAATCTCAAGACTTAATGCAGCATTTAGACTTGGGATCGACTGATACATGTTTTCCAGGGTTGATACCAATACCAGTTATTGGTAATCAAGACAGATAACCGATATTTGGATCTGACATACTTAAATGTTGTATACTAACACCATGAGATAGCAGAGAACCTGTTGCTCATAAAAAGATTAATAGATTATTGTAACTGAATATGTACAAAAGAAATAGGAGCTGTGACGTCAGAGTATCATGTGATTCTAGGGTGCTTCCTATAAATTACTGTGAGATCGACTAATTGAGATTTAATACTTTTTTCTCCTGCAGTTACGTCTGCTGTTTGGTTAATCTTTCACTGTTCTCTCACTTTTATTGCCCACTGTGGATAATATCTTAAAGCATTATTCCTTGCATTCCGAGAGGGTGCTTACACTTTCAGTGCTCAAACCCTAATAACAATAATAATAGTTTGTTGCATTCCAGGAGGGTTCTTTTATAGTTTTTTATTGTTTTCCAGACACTGTTTGAGGTGATCTGTGGCTGCCTTCTAACTTAGCCGCTAGCTGTTAGCTCAGCCTAAGCTACTGTGAAAGCAGCTAATGTCCTGATTTGTGGCGCTGGATGTAGTTCTTGTCTAGTTTTTGCAAGTTGTGTCTCTGCTAAAGAGACACGTCTGTCAGCTAGAGCAGATTGCTAAAGTTATTCCTTCTTTAGAAAGATGTTACTGTACCCCAGATAGTGTTAGTCACAGGCTAATAGGCACAGCAGACCTTCCAGTGATAGCCTTAGCCTAGCACTGTTAGTAAAATAAGTTGGTGCACTGACACGAACAAGTGAATTATTCAGACATTTTCAGTGTAACAGGGCTTACTCTTAGATGATTATGGTTTTTATTACAACTTCAACAACATTTCTACCTCATCTTTCAAAAACAGCTCTTTCAGTTCACCAGAGTTGCTCTGTTCTGCAGATGTACTCATCTGTACATCTGCAGAACATCTGTACTCATCAGCAGCTTTCAGTTTTGATTGAATATTACTCAGAACAAGTACCCAATCAGATGGAGCTGTGGGTGGGACATTGCTGAGACCAAGAGGGACTCCAAACAGAGAAATGGCTGCATCAGAGTCATAGTAGTGGATTTAATTATTTCATCAGTAATCTTAAGTTGTTTAATCAAAATAACTACCAATAAGAAATGCAAAATATTGTCTTTGATAACTGGCCAGGCTATTAATGGGTCAATCCCAAATTCAGACTGCAGTATTTTAAAACAGACTGGCCCGTAAAACATTGGGTGTTTGTAGGGTTGGGCGTTATCATGATAAAATATTTAATTTCAGTCTATATCAACAATTATTGAGGCTGTTTTGAAGATAAAAAGAAAAATGTTTAATTCACCACTCGCTTATTGTTCAAGATACACTCGTAATAATGTTATTTCATCAATTAAAAAAACAAAAAAAAAATTCCACACAAAAATAAAAAATAAGGGATGATCTCTCCTTGACATACATTAAATAAAATATATAGATAGGTGTAGGGGTGGTGAGAAGGGTGAAGCTGCCACACTGCACTGAGGCTAAGGTTCAGAGGGGCTGGCTTGGACCTGGTAGGACTGGACAGGAACCCCACACTGGCATCTACATGCACCCCGACGTCGACTCTGTCAGCCCCCGGAGCAGTGCTTAGGTCACTTAGGTGAAGGTGGTTTAAACACAGGGTCATGGCCGTTTTTAAGTTGGGAAGCCTGTCTTACAAGGACAACCACCAGTTTTTACCGACCGCAGTCTCCACTAGGGGAGGTCAGTGGGTATGGACACTACTGTTTCAAGATGGAAATGCTCAGGCGTTGTTTTTCTCATTATATCTCTTGTAGCATATAAGAAACACCAAATGAACAAGGTAAAAAACTTTTCTCAGAAGGTGGCACTGTTTTAGTTTCCATTCACCACAGCTAACAGTACTAAAATATGACTAAAACTAATACAGACTTTCACCAAAAGACTGAAAACACATTTACACCTATGCTTTTTTTCCTGCTATGACATGCCAAAATGTCATCCATGAAAAAGGGCAATAAATCCCACAGTGAGAATGACTCATATATGGCACAGAAAAAAAAAACAAGTGTTAATTGAGACTATTAATGCTAACCTAATGACTGCAAACACTCTGTGCTGCCGACTGCTTGTTTCATGATATCTATGTGTAGCATATAGAAACACTAAACCTGATTATCAACAGAGGTGGGCTCTTTGAGATGCTCAGTTTACTGTCATGTTAAATAAAGAAAATCCCAGAATGTTTGGCGTTTTTACTCAAATCACGACTTAAAAATGAATCAGTTATTCAACCGATCATTTCAGCGTGAAACCTGGCCTGAGTGACTCCATGAATGCGCAGAAACAGCGGCAGAGAGTCTCGTACTCAGTGGCTGCTTGTCCACAAAGTCAGCCTCGTAAATTTGTTGTTGGCTTTTTGTGGCTGTAGGACACAACAGTTCCAGTGGAGCTGAATCTAAAGGCATCAGTGGGATGGAGTGTAGAGAGAACTCTGACAGTCCGGTGTAGAAAACAACCACTCCACTCCACAGTGCTCCCACTCCTCGCCGCTCACGCACCCAGTTTTCGAGCCTGTTGATATTTTCCTGCTCCATGATCTATATTTGCTTCCTTCTTTGTAGCACAACTATTCTGCTATGTCTTTGTAGCGCGAGTGTGAAGCGTTAGCGAGCGCTTTTCTGCCTTCTGAGCAGTGGGTGCACATTTCCAAAAGGAGTCATAGCACAATCCCACCAAGCTATAGGCAGAGCTGTACATTGTGTGAATTATAGATGACTGACTAATGAGGAAAAGCTTGGTTGGATGTAGTTTTTGCTGATTCTGTGCTTTTCTTGAAATGTTGCCTGTAAACAGAGCGCCTGATTGCGGAGAGTTTCAGCTTGGCCTCTTTTTCCAGAATCAAGAATATCGTGAAGTCTGGCGAGTAAACAGGATTGCACATCAGTATTAGTTAGTTTCGGGTGACGGGGCAGAATTTTGTCTTGCTTTTAGGTTTAAGCATTCAGAATCGATCAGAATTTCTGCTCTTTTCTCCCTCTTTTTCCCCGACAGAGCAGCTCTGTGTCTCCTACATTTTCTATCTCACTCACGGTCACACCATCCTACCCACTAACTGGCTGCTAGGCAACATGGCCCTCTGAATGGGGTGTATTTTTGTATCTGTGTGTTCAGGGCTACAGACGTTAAGAGGAGGAAAACATCCTTACTGCAGCCTGCTTTTCCTCTGTGCACAGTATCCTTGAAGGCTTTGTTTGATGGGCCTTTAAACTGATCATCATGTGTTCACTACACCCATGCATGATATAGTGAACCCTTGAGGATTAAAGGAAAGATATGATGTCATTTACTACATCTGGATTTATACTGCTGATCACTGAGCGAGCACGTGATGCATAATGCCTGTGTGCACATATGTGAACTCCTCCAGCAGGTGTGTAGTTTTAGGGCAGTAAATCAGGCCAATAGGCTGTTAACTATGCAGCACAGTGTCTTTACTCAGTGCTAACAGAGTAGCCGGCTAGTGGTGGGAGTAGTTCAGTGTCAAGAGTGCTACATCATCGCTGTGACTGTTACATTCCTGATGTGGCAGTGTCATGAATATTCCACCGACACCGAACAGTGCAGCTGAATCAACCTGCTAAAAGCTCCACATTATATTTGAAAAGACAGACACGCATGCAGCTTATCTTGCAAAAACACAATGAATGCTAGAATGCTGCCAGCACTTTCAACATACCTCAACTTATAAATGCCTGTAAATTACAGCCATCTTGAGGGTAGGGCTGGACATCATTGCGAAAAAATGACATTGCAATATTCAGGTTTTCCGCAGTGGAAAGCTTGGTATAACTTACTAAATGAAAGATGCAGTCTGTGGCTGAAGCACTGCAGCGTGGTCCACTTGTTCAGGATGGCAGCCTTCACCATCTTCGCTGCATTGTCTGTTGATGTACAAACTTACAGTCTGTCATTCAGGCCTCAAGCAGTCAACGCTTCCCTCATCCCCGCTGCAATGTTCTCACTTGTATCATCATTTGGGAAAAAATGCAAAAAGCACATTTACATTTGAAAGCTCTTACTAATACAGTGGACAGTAAGACTCGTGTATGTGATCTGGCTGGAATAAAGTCCGCTGTAGCTGCATAATATTCCACTGTGACAGCTCTGTTTCAGCTTGTGCATTTTTAATACAGATCTCTGATGATGACTTAATAAACAACAAGTGTGTGATAGTATTACATACCGCTTGTCAAGCACTGGTTGCTTTATTATTTTCCTTATCATGTTTTTGAAATCATCTTAGTTAACTGGTAATTGATCTCATGTCTTTTGTGTGGTTGTCGCTTCGGTGATTTCTCTCTGCTGTTTACAACCTTCCTCGTATAATTTGACAATGGCAAAGGGACTTGCAGTGTTTTTTTTTGCTTTGGATGGCATTCAGATCTGATTTGAATATCAAATAAATGTCAAATAAGTTAGTCATTTTGTCCCGTGTGGTGGCAACAACTCCACGACACTGCTGACAGAATACCTGTTTTTAGTCAACATAATCTTTTGTAGCTGAAGCATTTCCATACAGCTGGGTTGTGTTTCTGTTTACAGCAAAATCTTCCTTTTTGGTGTTCCTTGCTCATTTTGCCTTGCACATGTTGAGCCTACATGTTAACCAACTCTGTGTTTCTTAAGTAAAGTTTTAAAACTGTCTGTGTATCCAAGACACACTTCTCTTGTAGATTAGTCTTGTAAAATGGAAACTGTGCAAGATTATTTATTTTTTGTAAAAGCAGCAAAACAACATGATGCATTTGAGTCAATTTGCTTTGCTTCACATCGTACTTCCTGTCATGTAACTATTGCACGTGGGCACATCATGGTGTCAATGTTGAAACTATATGTGTTGCAGCCCTATTGTCAGTAGCCAGTGAAGTGAAATCTAAGAGCGCTTCCTTTATTCCAGCTGCACACAGGAAATATTTCATCCTCACAGAGTGTATTCCTGATTCAAATGCAGCTCAAAAAGGTCAAAATGATAAATATTTTTGCTTTGAATCGCTGCATACAGTTCAGCTGGAAGTTTTCAAAACACGAGTATGTTTCAGTAAAATGTCTCACCTATTGGCAGCCCTATGTAAATACTATCGTTCAATGAGACTGAAATGGCTGAGGTTTCGTCAGTGACCTTGATAACACCAGGGATGTCTGCTGTATTAATTAAGGCTCTTCTCTTGGCTTGTAGGTGCACACATCTGTTTGGCATGGAATGAACTGAAGCTGTGAAACACACAGCCAAAGTGCTGCCCCACTTCCAGGATGGCTTCCCACTGGCTTTCAGTTTTCAATGGATCCTGCCAGAAAGGAGTTCTTATCTTGCTTTTTTTTCTGAAAAGCTTAGACCTGATCCCGAGATCCATTTTCTAAATTAAACGGGAATCTATGGCATCAGTGGGCAGTTAAACTTAAACACCACATCATTTGAACCAAAATGAAGAACAAAGATTAAATTGTTAGCATTCAACAACTACAGCTTCCATGATTTATCTTGGACTTGACCTACAGATATCAAAACCTTGCTTCTAGATAATTAACTTTTTTTGCAGAAAAACAAATGAAAGAGACAAAAACACTCTGAATAAGACCAGAGGAACACAGGCATTGATTTACTGAATGAGAATTGCAAATGTTTTCTTCTCTGTTAAAAAAACTGGTAACATATTCAAAGGCTAGCAGCGATTTTGAAGAAGACATAGAGAAAAAATATACATTTTAAAACTGTCACAACTTTTCATCTTCAGTCAACTTTAGCACAAGCAAATATTTAACCTAATTTGACCTAAACTCATAGCTGTTAATGTGTAATACAGCTGAACTGATTATTGTTATAATAGCATTTGATAAATTACTATGTGTACTCTGCTAGGTGCTGCTTGCAGTAATGAACCTAAGATGTGTTACTCAGCTCTGCAGCCTCTTTTAGCTCAGTGTTTTGGCTTTACTGCCTTCGTACTCAGCTCTTTTAAACCTTGTTTCCAGCAGCAGCAGCAGCAGCTCCAGGCAGCTGTTTTCAACACAGAGCTCTGATAAACCCCCTGTACACCCACTCTGCAGGAAACAGCAGAGGGATGCAGTCAGCAACAAGCTCCTGAACATCGCGGAGCATTTAGCCAGATTTTTTTTTTCTCAGGAGATGATCGTGACCAAAGCAGAGCCGAAAGAGAGTCTGCTGGTGGGTTTGCCATGCCCGTGTCATAAGGTGATAAAATGTCAATGCTGCGCTTATGTTGTTCATGTTCATAATGTGCTGGTTCTACTGCCCCCCCAGGGACTAAATACATAATGGATGAAGCTTTAACACTGACCTTGACATATCTGGGGATATAAATTACCTAGAGCTGTGTACTTAAAAAGAGAGAGAAATGCATTTTGATCTGTTTGGGCTGGAGTGAACTGAAATGTCTGTTAATTGAGATGGAACTACATTTATACCCGTTTTAGACATAAATCCCATTCTGTTAATCTGACAGAAATTGAATGTGCAACCTTCATGTCTAAATGTGCCACTTTTGGGATGATAGTCTTACCAGGTTGGATGAGTTAAACTGCCATATTGCTTTCTGCACGACACAAGTCTGAAATGCACAGTGGCATAAACAGATAGGCACACAGAAGCAGTAGTACTTTGAGTTGTGTGAAGTGATTTAGGGACGACTTTTTCCACATTTCAGCACCGACATTCATCCAAAAACATCACAGAGACACCCAATACACAGTTTGCGTGCCAAAATCTCAACACTCATTCCCGATTACTTTGCTGCACAATTTCAAATCCATTAGGCTTGAAAATGAAACGTCCATAAGAATAACACTTAACTGTGACGAAAACAGAGACCGACAGATTGAAGATTAATGATACTCACCGATAACGAGCATAAGCTAAGTTTTTTTCCCACAAGATGTTAAGAGGAGCTGAAGTTGGTTGCTCCCACCTGTTTTGGACTATTTCCTCTGAGTTTATTAGATACCTGCAGCATCAGACAGTAATAGGAGCACCTCGGAAGAGAGAGAGTTGCACACATTTACACACAGGGCAACAGCAGTCACTTCATTAATTAGTTTTAATTATAAATGATCCCTTACATGGAGAAAAGATCAATCACATCAGGTCACACTGTGGACTTTTCTTGGTCTCAGACAGGAGAGTTGTCACACAGAGTCTCAGTTTATCAGCTCTTGTGCACTTTGATGAGCTGCTGCTAGATTCTGTCTGGTATCGCATTAATATGTATTATAGATCTTTGGGTGTGTTGTCTAATCTTGCTGTGAAGAACATTAACAGAAAAGTGACTCAGGTCTGAATGACTAGATTGCATCACTTGAACGGATTGAAGAAGCCAGGAATGTCCCATATCGCATATCTGAAAAGGGCTTAAGCTGCAATAAAGGCTCAGATGTGTAAAAGCTGCAACTGATACAATAAACTTCCATTTCTTTTAATGAACACCACATTTTAGTCCATTAGCGCCAGCTGTACCAAGTCTGCCACTGCTTGTCACACTTGCGAGCGACACACCGACATTTGCTTTGCTGTTGACGTTAATGTTTCCTAACTAGAGGCAAGAGACTGTTGGAACTGTGTTGGAGTTGGGGCCTCGCATGTAATGCATTGTGTTAATACAGATGTTTTTTTGTTTTTTTTAAAAATTTGACTCTTTCCTCGAAGACATGACAAGAATAAAGGGTACAGCTGGAGTTTCAAAGTCAGTGTATTGGAATTGTTGTAGGTGGTTGAGCAGCTCCTTAGGGCAGAAAACAGGCTTAACTGCAGGTATTACTGACTCACACTCATCAAACTGTTTTTTAAACCCACCTACACATGATGGATTTGTTTCATCTCTCACCTGAAATAAACACAGACATTATTATGGCCATCAGGGAATCATAAGAATAATGGATTAGAATGAGGATCTATAAAATTCAAATTTAACAGCAGCATATTTTCTAAACCCTGAATCAAATATGAGGCTTTTGTTTGGTTTCCAGTTGTGAGAGTGAGAAGAAACATGTATTGACTACCTTAAAGCTGTGATAGACATAAGTCTGGAAAAAGAAAATAATAGCTCTCCTCTCTGCTCTGCGCTAAACCACTCCCACTAGGCAAACACAAGTACATGCACATGCTTCATAGTCCTGCTTTAATGGTAAATCTAGGTTACCTACACAGCCTAACTATTGACGACAATGGCGTGGAAGCTAAGCAATGTCCTGCTTTGGACAGGAGCAGCAGCAAAACGCACAAAGAGACCCACCTAAAAACATCAATATCAGCTTAAGTGTACGCTATATTTAGATTTTTGTCACTGCCTCACCTTGCCAACAGCTCTTTCTGATGAGAAACTTGGGGCGGAGAAGGCATTTTATGGCTCTTTTTAAAGCCACCAGACTCCTTTGAGAAAAACAGTCATTTTACATTGCAGAACACAGCAGTTACTGTCTTGATTGATTAGTGTGTTTGTGTTTTTGTGGAACTTTTAGCATATTTGTTAGGGACACTATAGTGAAATGAGTTTGGTAGCGTCAAAGCTGCTGTGTCCTTCCCTCTGCTATCTGTGTGTTACTATTTTTTTCATGATGGGAAACAACTACGGCAGCAAACTACCACACTAAAATTTTCACGTTTTTTTTTGCAGAGGATTATCCGTTTCAATCACAGTGTGCAAATGTTCCATCACAATTCCACCTGTGACTATTTTGAGCGAATGCTGAAGAACAGAATGGGCTGGCTAAGCAAGACTAACTCCGCAGTGATGAGAAAAGGCAGAGAGAAACCATTTTATCCTTGCGTGATCTAAGCTTTTGTTTGCTTGTGAGGGGCAGCAAGAATGGTGCACAAGTTTGGATAGCTGTTATACTAGAAATTTTTGGCACATCTAGACACTTTATGGCTGTTTATAGTAACTTAATCGCCCCTGTTGGAGTGCACTTCACAATTGCAGTGGCTCCAAAGTGGTACATGTTGCATCGTTCCCACAACAATAACTGAGAAAAGATAGAAAAACAAATTACTAAAGGTCGGAAGTCTTAGCTGGAAGCAAATTCCGTGCTTGATGGTTGACGCTCAGATTCATGTTTTTAAGTTCAGTTCACCGTGCATTGAAAAAAATTGCATCCGTCTCAAGTTTATTCCATCAACCTCCAGACCCACTAAACTAAGAGGGTGAACATGCTAAACATTTTGCTTGCTCAGCATCGTGATTGTGAATCTCTATAGTGCTGAAGTCGAGGGCCACTGGACTTCTTTTTGGTTCTTGTAGATGTTTCACCTCTTATCCAAGAGGCTTACTCAGTTCTGACAGACTGACGCCACATTTGGGTCGTTCCTTACTCAGAACTTGTCAGTGGCTTGAAACCTGAATGAATCAAGGCTCGTTAATGACTCAAGATTCACATGGCTCGAGGTGTGAGTTCACTCTTCAGGTCACGTAAATCTTGCATGAGAAGTGAAATGACTTCAAGAACCAAAAAGAAGTCCAGCTGACTTTTATTTAACACCCAACACCTAGTTCAAACCTAGTTTTGCATTTCATCAGTGCTGAACTAGGGTATGCAAATTTAGACTATTCATCAGAATGCAAGATTGATTAATATTGTGTTGTATCAAAAAAGGGGGTCGGTAAAAGGGATGCTAATTTTTTAACTGCTTAAGATTCAGCAGTGTGTTATCAGTCAACAACTGATTAATCGTTAACATGAATGGTATTGTGTGGACCTATTCCATTTTCTGTCAATGTTTGCGCCGTGAACACGTGACCTTTGAGACAAAAACAGCCTGATTACATTGAAGCCGATTGAACAGAGTCGAGCTTGTTGTTAGAAGGTGAGTGCTGGTCACATGCCATTGACCACAGCCGAAGTCTTTGTCATGGTGGCCCTTTGCTATCTAAACCCTACTAGTTAGGGAGGTGCAACCATGTTAAGTTTTACCAGTGAAAAAGTTCATCTGGAGCCCTACAGACACATCATTGCAAGGGCCTTTTCATGCTGACAGCAACATTCAGCTCAAAGCACCCCATTAAAGCCTCCCAAAGCCACCAGCTTGACTGTAGACTCATGTTATAACATTGTCAAATCAACTGTACTTCTTCACTTTGAGATTTCACTGGTCTCCCAGCCATGCTAACTTTTAGATAAGTTGTTTGGTCATCTTGTCAGACAGTAAAAATTTGCTCATGGGTATTTCCAGGGATCACAAGGAACTTGCAGCGACCCTGGTGGGTAATCCAGGCTCACAGGCTATCAAAACACAGAGTATATTACAGTCAGTGACAAGCCTTTGTAAAGGTCTTGCCGGTGCTTCAGGCGAAAAGGCACTTCATGTTGTTGATAATTTGACCAGCAGGGAAACAAGGTTTGACGCAGCCTCTAACTCCAGAAACAGCCATGTTCAGGCAGTGTCCATCATTTTGCAGCTTGTAAGGCAAAACGACACACCACTCAGGATTATCAAAGGGCATCTTTATGGGTGTCAAAAAAGGAGAGTGCTAATATTCAAGAAATCATGCTGATTTTACTGCTGCAAGTCAAGTCTGCTGCTGCCAGGGACTTTCTTGATCGATTAATGTGCAGTTTCTTGGTGTTGGTGTCATTTTTATTTTCTATTATCCATCAATAAAATGTCAGAAAACGAAGCCATACAAAACATGTTCACATTTTAGCAGCTGGAACCAAAAAAAATTCAGCATTTTTGATTTAGTTCTTGATTAATAATCCTTTGATCAGCTAATGAATCAACTGATCTTCTGAGGTCTACATGCAGCTTTGTTAGAGTTAACGTGACACACTTTTCAAGGGCAGGGCACACAGTTACTATTTTGCATTTAAAACGGCAAACTAACAACTTTGCTGTACCGCCTTGGGGTTATTACACAAGGTTATTAGGATAAAGTAGTAATTAACTTGTGTCAGCATCAAAGTACAACAGTGACAGACACACATAATGTTCAGTCAAGACGATCCAGACAACAAGGAACTTGATAGACTTTGGTTTTCAATATTACCATGTTGGTACATGATGTTTACACATGTTCCTGTCTGAATTTCTGTTCTCTTATTGAATCTATGACAATGTTACACAAGATATTCTGTTACTGTTTAACCATTTAAAACTAATCCTGGTTAATTTGGTGACATCTGTGATTATTGGTGCTCACAGCCGGTACATTTTACAACTACAGATGCCCGAATTTAGTTTCAAATGACTCACGTATGGACCGCTGGGGGCAGCAAGAACGCCTTGATGAGGTAGTCTATGCAGAACGCAACAGATAGAGACATACTAGTTTATCTGTTGTGGAAAATTGACAAGGTAATGACTGGTTTCCATCACACTTTCAGCAGCCATGTCCTGATTTCATGTTACATGCATGGCACAAGTACTTTTCCATGTAACGGGCCAGCAGCAGACTGATGGCAGGATTAATGTCGGGTCTTATAGTTTCTGTGATTACTTAAATACAATGAGGTGCTTGTCAGCTGCAATTTGTTGAGTTGTGAAGCTACAAATATTGTCACTGGTGAGCTTTCCAGCCTTATCAGTTCAATGCAAATGTATTTATGTGTATAACATATAGATATATTGAATCAAATTTATTCGTATAGGACGTTTTAACGAACCCGAGTTGACTGAAGTGCTGTGCAAGTTATCACACAGGTAGCAAATATAATAATACATGCAAATACAGACAGATAGACAGACAGACAGAATAAGGCTTGTAAAATCAATTGTAAAACAAAATAAAGTAGCATAAAATACTGCTTGTAAGATTATATTTTAGGACCATTAGGAGCAGCCAAAACCCATTGAAAACATGTACGTCTTGAGATTTTTCTTAAAAAAACATCAGTGAAGGAGGAGCATTTGAATTAAAGACGAACCCTGTTCCTAATGCACTACTTAGTTAAATGGATTGTGTACACAGTGCATTATCTAGTATGTGCTCTTGTGTCTGTCCCACAACTCCAGCAAAGCAAACAGAGAGTGGGTAGCTGAATCCCTGTGTATGTCTTGATTATAAAACACCATCTCTAGTAGTCTGGTTTTCATACATAGCTTTAAACCTCATGTCTGGTTAAAGTGATCGATATTTCCTAAACAACAGTGGGAGAAATTTCCAGATGCCAACACTGATTCATATTTGTATGATGCTAACGATTTTCCACGCTGACATCATCTTAAACATGAACTGTAACACAGATCAAAGTGCAGTAAGCATAATTTGTTCAGTGCAGTACAGTGACTGTGTGAATATTTGGCTTTGTTGCAGAGATTTCTGGCTTTCAGGACCATTTTTTCCATTCGGTTGGGTTTTCATAATCCTCTATCTGCACTGCAGCTGTGTGTCTTTGTGTCTGTGTGCACTAACCTGACAAACATGAGAGGTGTGTCATGGCTCTTGACTGTCTGGCTGTCGAAAGGGCTGACTGGCGACACACTGCCAGGCTGTGAGAAAAAAAAAACACAACAACAAAAAACTCATTCATATCTGCCCATCACTGTATGTACACCACAACATTAAAACCACTGACACAAGAAGGGAATAACATTGATCATTTCACTAAAATGCAATGTTCTAGCATTCATGTGGATGTTACTTTGAGACACAGCACCCCTACCCTCATGAAAACAGCACTCCCAAAAATCAGCAGCCTCCCCAAACACTGTCACACCACAAAACCTACTCAGGAGCAAAGAGCTCAAGGTGCTGATCCGGCCTCTAAGCCCCCCCAGATCCCAGTCTGATTGAGCATCTGCAGGATACGCCGGAACATGCCATCCAGTGAGGCCCACCCCATAGCCCCTCAAGGTCAGAGCTTCACTGGCAGCATGAGGGGGATCTAGACAATATTCATGAAGAGGTTTTAATGTTGTAGCCGATCAGTTGTGTAGACAGCTGGGTTTAACTGAGGCTGATAGTTTCCTTTTATGAAAGAAGTCAAACATCGTGTAGTCAGAGTTCCTCAGATATGATTCAGATCAGACTTCACATATTTATGAGTTTCGTAGATTAAAATTTTAACTGTCCTCAGGGAAGATAAATTTATCAGTTACTACGCTTAAAACACAAAGTCAGTACAGAAATGCTTCATGCTGGAAATCTTCCATGTGCTTAAATGAACTGATAAAACCTCAAATATCACTTAAAGGACTGTTCTTGTTTATTTCAGCCTTGCATACTTTCTGTAAATGTGTATTGTGGCTCTGTGGGTCATGCAGACTTTATACTCTTCACCTAGATATTCTGGGAAACATTGAATTGCATAAAATGGCAAGAAAAGTCAAAACATGTGGTTTTAACAATGATTATGAAGTTTGTTTGACCCAAAGTAAACGTAGACAGTAACTGTGTTTTGCTAAAGGCATTGGGACTCAGCTGTGACTCAAAATGTTGTTCCACCGCTTTGGTCCAGACTGAAATATCTCAACAACTAATGGAGTTTGGTGATCAGCCTGCCTTTTCCTCTAGAACCACTGTAAGTTTTGGATTGGCACAGAATGTTGTACTCACATTGTTGGTCCTCAGATAATTTAACTCAATAACTTAACCCTGATTGTTTTCTTCACTGCCCTCGTAACTTTTGCTTTTATATAAAATTTCTCAACAGCAATTGAATGGATTGCTGTTGTATTACATATTAATGCCCTGCTTAACTTTTCATCCAGCACCATCACTGTTAAAATTTCCATGTCCCCAGTAGTTTGGCTAATAACCGAATACCTTGAGCATTTCCTAAACTTTAGCCTCAGCTCTGTTTTCTGTTTAGTGGTGATTAGCATATATTAGCAACACAAAGATGCTAAACTAAGATGGTGAACTTATTAAACAGTATTCCTGATAAACACCAGGAATGCTAACCTGCATTAGCATACTGACACAAGTGTTTAGTTCTGAACACCTGAATACTGCTGGCATGGCTTCAGTCGCTTAGTTGGGTTAAAATCTGCAATTCCTGGTCAGGACTTTAAGAAGATTTAAGACACGTATGTTAAGAGACATATTTTCCTTGACTGATTGACTTTGACTCGTCCCTCCTTGGCAGAGTTTTCGAACTACACCCAACTAACAAAGTTTGTGGCAGGTGTAAACCCTAAGTCCAGTCTTCTACTCTTAGGGATCACAGGGAACCACTGAATACTTGTCTTACTTTAGCATAAAAGCAGTGCTCTTCTGTGTCAGATGCAGTTGCAGCGGAAGGTATCGCCCTATTTTCGAGAAAGGAAGATCCCACACACACCTCTCTTTCTCAGCATCATAGTTTATTGATCGTACTAACATTTTCGCCTCTCTGAGCCACGGTCTTGATAAAGGTTTAGAGAGGCCAAAGCAACAGTATGATCAATAAATTGCGATGCTGAGCAAGAGCAGCGTGTGGGATCTTTTCTTCTTGAGGCTGGCATGAAAACAGTAAAAAAAACAGCGGCACATTTCTAACCTTTCCCTGACTTACTGGAGGTAGAACACTTTTCTTGTCTAATGCTTACCTGAGTTTTCTGTTAAATGCACACCGTTCTATGCAAAAGGTATTCCTAGTCTTTGTCAGAGTCTTGTGCGATCTAGAAGTGTATATGAAACCCAGTGCTTACTCAGAGCGCATCAAGAGCTCAATTCTTGATGGCTTGCATTTGTGTTTGGACAGTTTTAATAATTGTCAGGGCTCCAGACTAACTTTTCACTTCAGTTGGTTGCACCAGCACATGATTTGGTCGTACCTGCACCTTTATCATCAGGTGTGTCGGTCCTCTCCATCTCCACCAACCTCCACCTCTGTCTCCTCTGATCATTTTTAAATATAACCAAGGGTAAGACGTTTCAGTGAGGGCTGAATGGATTGTTTCACCATGAGGTCGGAAGTGGTCAGACTTACCGGATGGAGGATGCAGGTATAAGCCACTGCTCTTCTCAGTTAGCTTTGTTCTTCTCTAAGTGAAGCAACAACATCTTCTGGGCAGCAACCTACCACACTGACAATGTAAAGTTTTGCCAAGAATTTGGATCAGGCAGAAAGGCAGCCCTGCTAGTTTGCTTCAGTGGATTATCCATTTTAATGACAGTTTTCCGTCTTCTTTCAAGCAAGTGTTCCACCAAAACAATTCCACCCCTCACTCTTTTGTGGATATATCTAAGCTGCATCATTCGCCTAACTCTGCACATGATGACTCTGAAATACAGACAAGCCAGAGAGTTGTTTTTCCCCTATAGTAGAATGATGCTGAGGTGCAGCATGACCATTAAGTTATACAGAATGGGTTAGCAAAGCACGACTAAGCAGGGACTGAATGAGAAGGTGATGAAGTAAAAATGCTATTTTCAGCCACAATAGCTAACCCGGTAGCCGACTGGAGTCACTCTAAATCAGCCTAATGGTCTTTGTACACTTGCATGAATGCGACCTCGAGAAATAAAAACTTGCACACTTTCAAAAATGATGCCTATGCAACAATTTTGGTCACAGTCTGGAGCCCTGCTTGAGAAATTTAAAAAAAAAAAGAAAAATAAAAGCGTTTCTTTACTTCTTGTTGTGATAATGCTGGCATTACAATATAATTTGACTTTTTTTATATAATAACTTTTATTTGTATAGTGCCTTTCATTCAAGGTTTGCAGCTCAAGGTGCTTTACAACAAAGAAGCATCCACAATATTACACGGTAAGAACACTTAAAGCATTAAACCCTTTTTATTTCTCTCTTACAGCTCCCCATCCTGGCCTCCTCTGTTGTCAGTCTTTATTTCCTGGAGCTGACGGATATTTTCCAGCCGGTGCATTCTGGGTACACTTGTAATGACCGCAGTCTGTCTCTGCCCTACATCCTGCCCCGACAGGAAGTCTGCCCACTGCCTCTTCTCTTCAGCCTGGCCTTCGCTGCTCCTACGGTCACTGTAAGTAAACCTCCACCTCTTCTGCCTCCAAGCTGGACCTCACAGTGTTATCTGCACACCGATTTCTTTCAGGGACTGTGTAGGAGTAACCCACAGTGACATAAGCAGTTACTATGAACATGTTGTGAATGCGAATAAAGGTGACTGACCATTCCTCCTCTGACTGACCAGTACGAATAGTTTGTGCTGTTTGCTCTTTTTTTTTAACATCAAAATGAAGACAAATGTAGTAAGAGACGTTTCAATGGGAAAGCAAATCTTCCCACAGCCAGAAGCGCTCTCCTACATGTTGCAGATTTAAAAATGTGTCCATAATGTTGTGGGAGTCTGACCATGCTGGGAGAAGTTAAAGCACTAGGCTGTCTCCATGCTTCACTAACATTTAATGGGGAAAAGGCCACATTGACTAGAATTCTTTCAAACTGCCATCTGTGGAGTGAAGTTGCTCTTAGTCATGACTTTCTTTTTTCCATTCAAGGTGTTGTTGTGGGAAATAGAGGAAAACACTTGAAATGCTTTAAATTCCAGTTCCGAATTTTACCTGACTTCTGTGAGGTCTGAAATTAAAATTCAGGTAACTTGGTAAACTTTATTTCAATTGCTTTAAAAAAATGCAAACCAATACAGGATTTTGGAGATCAGATACCAGCATTTCCTCGTTTTTGTACACAGCACACCTTACTTTATCAGGCCATAATTGTACTGTATATATTAAGTTAGATATTTGGACTTGTGACAAAGATACAGTCTGTCCTGAACAAGGTATTTTATAGTTGAGCCTTGTCCGTCCATCTGCTAACTATACCTGCTTTATCCTGTAGAAGGTCGCAGGGTGCAAAGACACCAACAGCAAATCATGCTCACACCTACATCCAAATTAGAATTAACAATTAGCCCACCCTGCACGTCTTCAAACTGTGGGAGGAAGCTGAAACACTAGGCACAGGCAGAAAATGCAAATTTAACACAGAAGGGCCATAGCCGACCAGCAATTTTTAATCCCAGAACCTTCTTGTGAGGCAACAGTGTGAACCACTGCACCACCATTCTGGTCTGTTGAATCTTGTCACGAAACACATCTTTGCACTTCAGTTATTCTCTCTTATTACAGCCAGCGGACAGTTTGACACATCTGCAATAAGCTGATATCAGGCCATGTATATGAATATATGTTTATAAATTAACAGTAAGTCTGTACTGAAGATTGCTTGATAGATGTCTGCCGTTTATTTCTCTGCACCACAGGACAGTGGCAGAACAGTCTCATCACTCTCATTAGCCAGGTCACTCACTCAAATTGCATTGCAGAGTTGCATTTTAATAACAGATACAGTCTGGTCCCAGTACTGGGATCTACAAGGTGATTGTGGCTGAGAAGACTCGTCTGAAATTGTGTGCTGTTATTGGATCTTAACCCACTCCAGTGATTAGTGTCCAGTAATTTGAATGCTTATTTTGTATGTGTGCAGGAAAAAACAAACATTGAAAACGGAAGTATTAGTAAGATTCTGAGTCTGGAAAGGTTGCAGAGTCAACAAAAGCAAACACGTCATCATGTATATGACGCGTGTGACTTACCATCATCCAAGCCTGCGCTGCACTAAAGATAGCAGCAGATGAAAACAATACATCTGTGTGGCGTGTTGAGGAAAGCATAATCTCTCTTAATGTAAGAACAAAAAAAAAACAACAACAACAGAAAAACACATGGTTTTCTACGGCATAGGGCTTGCAATTACAGGTTAAGTTTTTCCATCTATAGTGGTTTACCTCTATTTACATTTGACTCACATTAATTTATATTTACCTTTATCTGGAAATCTGGTTAAAAATCACAGCACTCTCTTCTCTGTCCTTGTGTGTGCAGATTCTGATAGGAGAGGCCATCTTGTACTGCTATCTGTCCAGGAGGTCATCAGCCACACAGACTGAGGCCAACATCAACGCTGCAGGCTGTAATTTCAACTCCTACATTCGCAGAGCTGTACGCTTCATAGGTGGGAGGACACACGCATTGTGCTAACAGCTGATTATGTATACCTTTTTAGTGGCTTCAAGAAATGCTTTAACACACACAAGCACAGGACAAAAAGCGACAGCTTGAACAGCAACATCATTTTCAGCTTTGTTTAATGAAATGTTTACTGTCAGCATGAGGTGACAGCGAGGGCAAATGGAACTGACTAAAACAAATATGGAACATAAGGTACAAACAGAACAATACTTAGCTTCCATGAAGCTCTGTGTACATATGTGAGTCAACCGGAACTCCCCTCATTACTATGGGAACCTCTGATCTCCAATGTGTTTTGAATCTCCTTCCATTTTATCCACTCTAGAATTTGCCTTGAGGAGAAGAAAAATTGGAACCTCTGCAGCGGATTACAGAGAGACTGCACTGTCAGTGTCAGGAATTTGGAAAAATGGCTATTGTTGTGTATAGTCAATTATTAAAAAGAAACCAGTTTTGCTAATTTAACACTTGCTGGCTGCATAATGTACATAGTGCATGCGTTCTGGTTCATACATTTTCTATCCAGGGATGTCCCGGTAATGTTTCTTTACCCTCAGTTCAATCCAATCATTTAATATTTAGTGTCTGCTAAAACCGAGTCCCAAACAGATACCATCCATCCATCCATCCATCCATTATCTGTACACTGCTTAATCCTCTGTAGGGTCGCAGGGACAGATACCATTTTAATAGATAATACACATCCTTAAGTACATTATAGTTGTTAAAATCAATACAATGTATCTGCTAAACAACTGAATAGCTCTGCTGTGCAAAAAGAATTGCATCTCTGCATCAAAGCTGTTTCTTAATGTTACATATGTGGTCATGAACCTTGTAAAGCTCTGATATGCCACTGTATGAAATGAAGGCTAGCGAGGGGAAGGGTGGACCATAGTCCCACAAGCCCAAAAGACAGCAAAAACCTGTACTCTCCACATGCATGTCAGAACATCCTTAGGAAGGCAGGCAGTTCTGTGTTGGGAAGCAGAGAGCATTCTGGGAATTCTAACTAGCAAAGGGCACCATGACAGAGACTTCTATGACACTTAATGTCCTCTGGCCGGAGCTGGTATGCTTTATACAGTTGTAACAATATGTACTCATCCTTTCTGACATCTGTGTAACAGCAGATGTAAGCAAAGGATTGGGCTTAAGTTGGTCCCAATACTGATCAGTTTAAAAATGATCTGCCCCACTTATAACAAAATATTCCACAAAACTGACCCCACATCTTGCAGTCCAACCTCCCCATGTGTACTTAGTCCAGTTTTTGCCGCAGTAATGCTACATGCGCATACTTTATAAAACTAGACAGTGAAACCCTGATGAAATTAGCCTCTTTCCCAGTTGCTACAGGGAAGCTTCCAACCATCCAGAAAGAAATGCATTTCCCTGCGTTAAACACCAATTCCATTATACGGAATTAAAGACATTGAAATGAGGCGTTAAACACAAATGCTGAATTGCAGTTGCACAAGTTGCACAGTGTGATGTGATGTACAGCTAAAGTATGCTCTGTCGTAAATGCATCCTTTTTCACAGGCGTCCACATCTTCGGCCTGTGTGTGACGGCGCTGATAACCGACATTCTTCAGCTCTCCACCGGTCAGCATACTCCCTACTGGCTGGATGTGTGCAAGCCCAACTTGACCCACATTAACATGTCCACATGTGATGAAGCTTTTATCCTGGATGATATCTGCTCGGGACAAGACATAGGGCTCATCACTGCTGGGAGGTGAGGCTTTGTATTACTGTGTGAGTGAATGTGGGAGGGTGTGTGAGTGAATGAGTCAGTGTGTCAGAGGATGTGTGTGGGTGTGTTGAGATTATGTGTGTCTGTGGGATCTATTTTAATGTCTAGTTTTTGCACAAACAGACACACACATGGTATAATCTTGTTGTCACAGTCCCTGGCCGTACCCGCTGTCACCCTTGTTCCCCATTTCTGTAATGATAGCTCTCTTCATAATGAGCAGTCAATTGAGATTTCGGACAGCAGTGAACGTAGCATGGACACTACTTTTTCATCCTCTGTCGATTTTTTTGGGGCAGTATATAAAATCTTATATTATGCATATTATGATTTTGAACAGAGCTCTGCCATATACAAGTTTTCTACTGTTGTTCTCAGGACAAGTACTGAAACAGACATGAGAAAAACAGTAGGATATATTACATCTGGGGTCAGCACTTGTGTTTTTCCATCATATTTTAGTCGAGGCCCAACACCGATACGGTTGAGGCTGGTGTCTTCTCAGTGTTGTTCATGTTTTGCTGATAGTTTTATATTTGGTTTTGAGTTTGTTTTGCGATTGTATTCAAATGCAAATGCAACATATTGTTTTTGTAAGTGAGGTGGGTAGGTAGGTAATGTTTATTATCCCCAAGGGACGATTTATCTCACAGTCAGCAGTAAACAAAAACACCATAGTACATAATCACCACATACACTCCAAACCACACAATAGACAAAAGAATCTCATAATGCTGTTCAAAAGGACAGTGGTAGCAGGGACAGTCTGTTGGTCCTGGACCTAGACAGAGGGTATCTGCAACCACATGGGAACAACTTGTACTGACTGAACATCAGATGACTGTTGTCAGCCAGGACTGACTGGGCCTTTTTTATTGCTCTGTCTCTGTCTAACACAGAAAAGGTCAGAGCGAGTGATTTTACTGCACACTTTCACAATCCCTTCAAAACTGTTTCTGTTTTTCAGACGTGGTGACCAAAACTAGCAGATAAAGTAAAAAGTAAAACAGACCTAATAAAACAAGAAAAAGTACACACACTGTTGAGCCTTTCCACAAACAGCCTCAGTGTTTGAGTCAAAGGTGAGTCTGCTGTCGATTATTTCCCCCAAATACTTGAAGTGTTGGACAACTTCAGCAGCCTCACAATGAGTAAAAGCAGGAGGAGCAGGTCCTAAAATCAATAGTCAGTTCTTTTGTTTGGGACACACAGATTCTCAGATGGGATTGTTCACAGCAATCCATGAAATCACAGACCACTGGAACGTGCACTTGCCATTCCAAAGAAATCTCCAGTAGCTTACCTACGACAGCTGCCGTACTTTTGGTACCTTCAGTACTAAGGAACACAAGTGCTGTCACTTTTTCAGAATTTTGGTGTCAACTTGGTGCAGAAGCTTTTTTCTATAGACATCCCTGCTCAGATATTATATATTAGATGTTTCATTAGTGCAGGTATTCTTGATCTAGATCTGCTTCTAAGCTTTTGATCACTTTTGAAGTCTGTAGTTGCCACTTTTCTACTTTAGGACCAGATTTGTGCTTTTGAAAGTCAAAATAAGCCAGTATGAGACCGAAAAACAAGAATAAAATAGTGAGAGACATTGGCCGAATCCTCATACTACCCAAATCATCTGTCTGGAACATCATTAACAAAAGGACTGTAACTGTGGCCTCAATAGTCCCAAAGGGTCCAGTGGGTCAAGGAATACCTCCACAGATGACGAAAGAGCAGTTCTCACTTCAATCCTGAAAAATCCCCAAACGCCCGTCCAACAGATCGGAAACACTGTTTAGGAATCAGGTGTGGATGTGTCAGTGCTGAAGACTTCTTTAACAGAAAAACAGAGGCTACACTGCAACATGCAAACCAGCAGTAAGCCACAGAAATAGGGTGGACAGATTACAAGCCTGCGAAATCTGAGAAAAGGCCTTGTGGACAGATGAGACCGAGATGAACCTCAGTTATGGCAAGAGCAAGGTGTGGAAGAGCAAAGGAAGGAAATACGGTGGTTGGGGGTGTTTTGGCCTCGGCTTGTCTTCACTGATGATGTAACTGTAGGATGGCAGCAGAAAAATAAATTCTGAGGCGTTTAGAAACATCAAGAGCACGTTCAGCTCCTACAAAGCGTGGCAGTTTATTCATTTAAATGGGAACAATGGGGCATTTAACACCCTGCTGTGCAAACAATGCAACTATGGCAGCTGAGAAGAACATTTGTTGGCTTTTATATATGGCGAGCTTTGTATATATGTCGCTGTTGATTGCATAACACCTCTGACACGCCTACTAAGTGAGACTAAATGTACCTTAACCAGGAGACAGTAGAGATTCTGATCAACTGTACTCCTTATTTGCTAAAGTTCATAAAAATGCCTTCAACCTAATTATATGGAAATTGATTATAAATTTAAAACTGTGGAGCCCAGGTGTGAATAAAAGACAACGTATATACATTATGGAGGGTTCTGCAGCTGCTGTCATAACATGCATGTAATATGTATTCTGTATATAGGATATGCTCACTGTGAGTGAAAAGTATATGTTGTTATTTATATCTGCTGTCAGTGATGAAGCCTCTTGTTGGTTTGCTCAAAGGCCTTGTATCCCACTGCTGCTGCCAGCTACACAAACCCGCTCTCTGTCTCCAGCTCTCACTGTAAAGGCCACTTCAGCTCTGGAGAAGACAGTTTTCAGTGGCCTCTAAGAAAGTAGAAAGTTGTTATTATTGGTTGCTCTGCACAGATCTGCTCTCACTATATAGCAAACTTTATTAGGTGCTTCCTGCAGCCTTCATTACTGAGCATCAATTTTGCTTTAGCATTCTTAGCAACTGAGCTACTCAAATTAAAATTAAAACTTAGTGACTCTTGTCTTTCATATTAATTAACCCAAGTTACTGAAGAAAGACAAGGGTTTTTGATTCTTTTCAGATCCTCCATTCATCCAATATCTGAACTTCTTATTCTTTGTATAGAAAAAGAGAGAGCGAGGCAAACCTTCTCTCCAAGCCGAGGCTCTCTGTAGATTAGAGTGTCTTTATTATACTGAGATGTCCTCGCTGGACTCTTTTTAAAAGGCGCCCACACAAAGACACAGACAACCATCCACACTCACATTCACACCAAGCAGTGTGAGTAATTTAGAGGCGTCACTTCACCTAATGTGCTTGGCTTTTGACTGTGGGAAGAAAATCAGAACATATAGAAAGAGCCCACGCAGGCAAGGCGACAGTGCTAACCACTGTAACCACAGTACCACCCCATCAGATCCTCTACTTATCAATAATAGATCAAACATATGCTCGTGATCATTTTGCCTAAAGCTTAAGAGCTCACGTGGTGCTGTAATAACTACCTTTTAATAAACAGTTGCAGTGGTTGGCTGGGTGTCCTGATAGATAATTATAAGAATCCATATAGTTGCATCTGCGTGTGGAAAAAATGCTTGTGGTTTAAGACAGGTTCTGTCCCAACAGACACACTTGAATAGCCAAGTGCTTCGTTGTGTGACGAACTTCCAGTAATGGTCAAAGTGTTAAAGTGCCAGTTAAGATTACAAGCATGTGGAGGTTTAGCAGAATCAGAGCTCTCTCGGGTTTTTCAGGACATATTGCAAATACTGTCCATGGTATAATTCAGCTCATATTATTGGAACAAATAGGTGAATACAGTTTAAAACAATGAAGAGTAAAAGCACATATTTAGAATCTGAGAGTAGGAATAGAATACATAAAGCAAATAAAGTTACATAGAAGCACATGGCTCTAATTCTTTGTTAAAAAGATGCATCAAAAATCAGTGTTGACAGTTTCAGATGTGCAGTAGCAGTCCTCTTAGACAGACTGGTGCACGTGGAGGTTCTCCTGTGACTTTGTAATGTCTCGACATGAAGAATTAATATTGATAATTAAATGAATCTAAGAATTTTGGCAGTCAAATTGGGATTACCTCTTCCCTACATTTTTTTTCAAAGTAGAGAGATCTCTGATAATAGGCTAAGCATCTTTAGTGGGTAACAGTAATTGTACAGACCCAGCCTGCAGTCATGAAATAAAGACACTTTCTGTTAGAAGAATTGTGCTTATGTTAAGAATTATTCTTATTAGGTAATCATTGAGCGACTGTCAGGACTTTAAAGTCTACATGTCAGCAACCATGAATCACCATAAAACATTCCAAGCTGTATGTACTCACAGTAAAGAACACAGAGAACTGACGCAGTAAGATTGTGTAAGTGACACTTATCTATGCTGATTGTTTACCAAATAAAAAGAGCCAAGGACAGACGGACTACCAGAGAGCTGGAATGCTGTAGCGATGCATACTGCAGAGCTGTAGTGTCCGTTCTCTCTTTGTGCGTAATTAAAAGACCTGAGCTTGTGAGTGCTGTCTTCCTTCCTGTGCTGTGTGTATTTTCAGGTTTTGAACCTAACACTTTCATAGCATTGCATGAACCAAACCTTTATTTGCTTTTTTTGTTTGGGAAAGCAAACATAGGCCATAACATTTGAATAGCTATTACACTGAAACGTGGGCCTATTTAGACACTAAGGCTGACTACAGTAACTTAATTCCCTTTTGGCATGCAAGTCGATTCATGCCTTCTTCATCAACAAGTTGTAAATCCGTCATCTGCCCAGTATAGACCCCCCTGCAGATGGATACCTGCAGCACAAAGCATGTGACTCCGTGGACTGTGCGCACAGTCTGCAAATTCTTTTGTATGAGGAGAGATTGAGAAGATTTTCTGTCATCCACACCTTTATAATTCATGATTAAAAGAACTGTAATTGAAGTAGTCGCTGTCGAACCTTAGAGGTGTTTTGATCTGTACATGCCATCGATCAGCAGTGTCCAAACACAGTGGGAAGTTCTAATCTTTCTAGACGTCCTGCGCCATGGCCCCAGCAATACTCAGTGACACAGTGCTACAGACCAATCTGTAAATAACTGCTATATTCTGTAAAAAGAACAAAGTCACTGGCTTTCAGAAACATCCATGGAAGCCCCATGTGTTTTCCTGTTTCAATACGAGGGGCAATTTGAATGATCAACTCGTACTTGCAGGATAAATAGAACCGTGCTGCTGTTCACTTTCAAAGTCTGCATCAATCATGCGTCTTACACACTGGAGTCACTCATTTGCCACAACACTGAACCGACATCACACACCGGTTACCCACAAAGCCACATGCTGTAAAGCAGCAGGTAACAAGAGTGTCACTCCACCTCAGGTTTTGGCTTCTGTCATCAGGTAACCACAAGCACAGCGCGTGTTGCCACACTGATAAACAAGTGGTCGACACTGAGAGTCAAATCAGGGATCGTTGACTGATGCCTTGAAGCTTCAGTTCTCAGGTGGCAGCACTAGTTTGTCTTAGAACCAACTTCAAGGTGCAGTTTTGCCAACAAAAGAACTGCTGTGGTGCAGTAGGTCGAGTGGAATCATAAGTCTGTCTAATTACCAGTAGCAATATCCTGTTAAACAGAAAGCGTTAGAAGCACCAGCTGTGCATGTAGTTTACCGCTTATCAGAAAAACACTAAAACAGAACATTTAATTTATCTGGCAGATTTTACTGTCATGTTTTTATAAGCAATCTTTTGAGTCAAGAGTTCATTTATGTAGAACTGACAGCCAGATGGCAAAACAGGACAGAGAGGCTCCAATTATATTTGAAATAATTTTTTTACACTTGTACATGTTGGCACCATTATGTGGTTTTAGACGACGTACCTGCATTAGGGTTGAATGAGTGCTGCAGCTGACTTTGTGTATGTAGAGATCAAGTACCACAGTGCAATTTTGTCCTGTACTGTTGCTTGTGTTACCACCCACTAAACTGTCACTTATAGTCAAGTGCACACAGCGATTTTCACAGCACAAGCTTTAAATCACGCAAATGTTGTGTTTTACCAAAGCCATGAACAAGACCACACAATTCAAACATGTGGATGCCTTAATTAATGCTTCTGACACAGAAACGCAATGAAAATGTTTTCATTTTGTAATGAAAACATTACAAAATGTTCTGCGCTTCCCTCCACACCAGACCGCTGAGCAGCTCCACAGTGAAATTATCTGGAGTATAGCAGGCATCCTCAGTCATCTTTAGCTGCTTTAAAAATCTCTGGGTATTTTTTAATTAAATCTCAAAACACCATTTCCTCTGCGTAATTAAAATATTATTTCTGTTGTGTAAACAGGATTATTATATGGGCAGCTTTCTGTATGCAAATGTGTAAACAGGGACTGTTGTTTTTCTCTCAGTATTTATAGTTTGTGGTTGTGACATAATTTGTACATGTGGAACTGAATATGACCAACTGTGTGTAACCGTTGAGTCTTTTTAGTGAATAAAACAATGGCCAGTGAAATCAAAATGTACCACAAAGCATTAATGAATGTGTCATATGCTGTATTTTCAGTATGATATATCAAACTTTAGATTATAAGCTTGATATGCTTTTGTAATATTTAAGCTGCAAAGTGGCAAACCAGATATCAAAGATCCGGAGTGGGTTGCCCTCCTTGTTATGCTTAATATCCTGCATTTATTAAACACCTGCTCAAGCACCAGACACAGTTCCAAGTTTCTTTGAAAGTCACTGTACTGTTCCAAATGAATATTCAGCATTGTCCTTAGCTGTCTGAACATGATAATTAGCATAAAGAACACTGTGCTATCCTTTCTTTCTGTCTTTATAGGAAGTCTTTCCCCTCCCAACACGCTACTCTGGCTGCCTTTGCTGCTGTCTACATCTCAGTAAGTGGTTAATACACATATGTACAGTGAGACTTGTAGCTGACCAATTCTGTGCTTGGTTTTGTTCCAGTGAAGCATTTTGGCTCAGTTTCTAAAATCATTTCTGCATTTTAAAATGAAAACATATCAGTGTGGATGTAGTTAATGTCCCTTAAAATCTCCAGGCGATGTAAAAATCAAAATGTATTCAAAGATAATGACTTGCTAATGGGAAATTCTGTGTTTCAGATGTACTTCAACACAGTGTTGACAGACTCAGCCAAGCTGCTCAAGCCTCTCCTGGTGTTCTCTTTCGTCATGCTGGCCATCCTGGCCGGGTTAACCAGGATCATCCAGTTCAGAAACCACCCTGTTGACGTCTACTGTGGGTGGTTACTGGGAGCTGCCATCGCTGTTTATCTGGTAAAAGTCAATCAGTTACAAAAATACTGTCAGTGGGAAATGGTCCCTACTTATATAGCGTCTTTCTACCTTAGTGGTTCTCAAAACGCTTTACAGTGTTTCTAATTCCTACATTCACACACCAATGGAGACAGCTGCCATGGAAGGTGCCTCCCTGCCATTGGGAGTAACTTGTGGTTCAGTGTCTTGCCTAAAGACACTTCGGCATGTGGAGGGCCGGGAATCGAACTGCCCACCATGCAATCAGTGGACAACATGCTCTACCACCTGAGCCACAGCTGTCCAAAATTTTATAAAAAACAACAAAAAACTGTCCATGAGGTAACTGTAAAACCATTATTGATACAGCTGCCAGCAAAATTTAGGTACTTTTTGCCAATGGGCCAAACTGCGGCTGTTTTTAATCAGAGCAGATATGTTTTGTCAATACTGGTAAAATAAATAATCAAGAAATTCAAGTTCTGTTTTTTTTCTTCTTTTTTTTAATGTTTTTTGTAGTTCAGTGTTATTTGAGGGTGAGCAGAATTTGGAGGTAGAACCAGTTGTAGTAGTCGTCTCACACCAGCTTCAAAATAGAATAAAGTTGGAATATATAGATAACAGATTATCAGTGATAGTGACTCCCTGAAAAAGCTGAAACAAACATTCCAGAATTAATTTGGTAGCAGTTCCACAACAGTAAGGCCAAAAATGATCAACCTTTAACAAAGAATAGAATACCTATATTTCTTAGGTTTGTTGGAATTTTATTTTGAAATAGAAGTACAGTCTTCACAAAGGGGCTTTTCTATATCACATTCTATGATACGTAATACACTTTGAGGCACCAAGCTGGGGTTGTACATTCAGTTTGTTTTGTCAAATATTGTGCAGCAACAACAGAAGCAGCATAAAACCAGACCAATGTCACACCAAAAACAAGAAATATGGACACCCAAGGAAAATATACGGACACACTGTGAGGGATAGATACAGTTTTCAGTCAAAGGAGGGAAAAACCTGATATGATGGGCAGGAAGACGTTTTAATTTGTCCCACGTGTAAAGGTTTGCCAGGCTTGATAGGCGTCTCAGACTGTTTGGATCAGGAATCTAATACAGTGGTGATCTTCTGCTGCAGTGTTTTCCCACCTTGTCTCAGCGTCTTGCTGACTGAGTCCCACCATCTTACTGGCTCGTACCTCCTCAGCGCCTTCACACACTTCTTCCTGGACCACATGTCACTTCTTACCTTTGGCTTTGCTGATCTGGCAGCCTCAAAAGCACCTCAGACCTGCATTTTGTCCTGCCACCGTCTCACAAGAGCCCCAGTCCCGACAGACACCCTTTGTGTCCAAATATCCCTTCTTCTCAGCTCATCTTCACTTTTCCAACGATGCTAGTTGCTTGTATGTTAAAAAGATAATATTAAATTTACATCAGATATAGTCGTAGTCACAACCTCCATACAGCTCTGTGTCTTTTTCAACACCATTACTGAACTTATCATTGCATAGAAGTGTAAATGTCTACGTATGTTATTATCTGTGCAGTGCAGTCGTTGCACATACTCTATATTAACATGTAGGTCAGGGAAGTGACCATGACTGTTGAGTTCACGGTCACCTCTCTGACAAAGGCCCTTTGTGCTGCGTTATTCTGTTTGGCCAGATGGTCAACTCTATCAGAATCCTGCTGGTTGCAAACTTCTTCCATTTTAAAGATACTGAGGCAGCTGTGCTCCTGGGAACATCAGAACTTGGCTTTATACGCTTATCCTGATCTTTGCCTCACTGCAGTTCCATCACAGAGGTCTTCGCTACAGAAAGCAATCACCACCTAGCAGCAACCTACACGATGAAAATGGGAAGTTTTGGCAAGCATGCTTGGTTCTGTTTGGGCTTAGCACTGCTAAGACAATTGTGTTGATTGTGCCAGAGTGTTTTTTAACAGAATGATAATGAGGTGCAGCCAGACTATTTTCCAGCACAGCTCTGAGGAGATAGTGGAGAGAGAGATGGCTAGTTGTTACGTGGTTTGACTGTCAGTGAAGTATATTGCATGTGTTGTTGCCTAAGTGATCTGCAGTTTGAGTGATGAAACCATTTTAGTTAAACTGTATTACAGGTGCCAGGGTGTACAGTTTGAAGGGATGCCAGCCAATCAGTTTTTTAGCTCTTAAGTAAGTTTTCCTGCAGATTTCTGCAGAATCCGCGTTATTTAAATGTAATAATGTCACTCCAGGAAATGTGGTTCAGTACAGCTTGGAGGGCTGCAAGGAAACATGGATGTTCAACTGTTCTGTAGAAACTGGTGGATACTCGCACAGTATAATACCTCCCACACACCATCACCCTCCAGCCTACACACACACAGATAGACACGTCCAACATACACTCACACAGACATGAGGCTGAACTGAAGCAGCTACACTCACACACACACACATTAACACAGCACTCTTCAGCTGCCTACACTTGCGTTTCTACCTTCTCCTGCAGGAAGAATCTCTGGCTACAGATATGTGAGGTTGTGCTCCAGAACAACAACTCTCCATCAGCTGATGCAGAATCAGTTACTTAACACACTCATATTGAATCTGTTTCACTGGCAGAGGCCCAACTTTTCATGCAAATAGAGAATTACTGACCTGAAACAATCATCTCTGTGATTAACTTAAGATTTCTATCTTCCCTTTTCTTGTGGTTCAAGACTATATAGAGATAACGATTAAACACATCAAGGATTATGCACAGTACAGGCAGCTCAGAGCTATTTTAAGGTGCTTTGTAACATCTATCAGTAGAATAAAAATGAGAAGAAGAACAGATCATTTGAGGCTGACTGGCAGCCTCCACTTGTTTGTGTGCTGTAGTGCATCAGTTCAGCACTGGGTCAGGTTTGGCAGGAAAAGCTGCTGATTAGTTGATAGCACTAAACATAATTACTCTGCCATTAAACACTATTTATTCCAGTTGTACTGCTCCAGCAACTTGTTTTCAATAACATATAAAGCGTAGCATTTGAAAATGTTGGCCATGGCTTTGCTCTGGCTTTGACAAGGCAACTGTGGTGAGACGTGTGATGCATCACACCGATGTCCACCTTTACATCTGATGACAGACTCAATCCTCCTCATCATGGTCGACACCAGTGTGACACAAGTTTCTTTCTCTGCTGTTCTTCAGACACTATTTTTTTCAACTGCTCTTTGCTGGAGGAGTTGTTTTGGTCAACCTTTTTCTTTAAAATGCCTCAAACGTGTTTTATTGGATGTCAGTCCGGTGACTTACTTGTTCAGGTCATAGCTTGTACTTTTTTCTTCTGTAGATACTCTCATCATGCTGGAATAGTCCTCTTCTACCAAGCTGCTGCAGACTATGAGTCATCTTACCCAGTATTTTACTATATCTACAGGCATTCATGCTGCCATCTATAAATATCATCTCCCCAAAACCTTTTGCACTCATCCAGCTCCGTATCATCACACTCCTACTTCGGTGCTTTACTGTGAGGACTATGCATTCACTGTGGTAGCCCTGACCGGGTCCAAACTCACTGGATCTCATTAAAGCTGAGTTTTGTGTCGAAGAGCAACACCTGTCATAGATCCTGACCTTCTCACTGTCTAAGCTGTCACAGAAACTTAGATTTCCAATGATAACACTGTGCCGAACCTTATAGTTTTATTAAAGTGCTCACTGCAGCTCTAACTGGTTGTACTATGGCCCGTTCTATACCTCCTGATTATTACTGCAACCGTATTTCCTCAGATGTTTAGTTGGTCACTAATCTTCTTGTATCCCTTTCAATCTTTGAAGTCTCACAATCAGATTTTTCACTTCCTCTAGAAATTCTTTTCCACATGGAGCCATGATGCAGACATGAAGATAGACACAGTCCTTAGGTCCAAACTGGGAAGGTTCTGGTGTTCACAGGTCATTTGCTGCTTTGAGTCACACTGGGACCTCTATTTCCAGTCTAGTGTTTCCAAAGTTTGTGTTTTTGATTGTACATAAGAGGAAATACTCTACTTGTCAACCTAGAAGTAATGCTGTTTCTGAGAGGTGACGTAATTTTGAATAATTTATTATTGAAGTGATATTGCACAGTGGTGTACTCACTTCGGTTGTATGCTGTAGCTTCCACCACAGTGATTTGAGGATTGTGCCTGAGTGTTCATTGAAACAGTAAAATACTAAGTAAGATAAAGCTTTACTGTGCCAGGATGTGTTATAGCAAATACTAGTATTATCCTTCATCTTGTTCTTAAAACCAATAGGTTTATTAGTGTAGTCACATGCAGGATGTGAGAAGTCTGCTTTCGTTCATCCACTGTAAACTTTTCACTGTTTTGGGGGTTACAAGACCTACAGAAAGTGTGTTGTTTTTCATGGAACAAAAGCAGACACGACTTGAATGAGGCTTTTTGTAAGCAGGAAGCTGGTGATTGGATAATGACCTTCAAAGGTTGCCTTGTTGGATAATTTCACTCTGTTGTCTGCGGTATAATTATGCACTCTGATGAAGTCATCCTCCAGACAAACACTGCCTGATTTTAAACACAATCACGCCTTAATTTGGGAAAAAAAAACAACAAATCAAGAAGTAGCAAGTTTAATCAGCAGCCCACATACTGTGTGTTATTCCACTGTTGATGACGTGGAGATCATTTGCATTTTAGTTTTAAATATACAGAGCATTATTGGTGCTGTATTTAAACTACAGCTTAAGTTCTTCTGTGTTTGCTCCATGTTTCTCATATGCAGGGTGTATACGCTGTGGGGAATTTCCAGCCGAGTGAAGATCGCTCCAGAAGTCGACCACCTCCGCCGATACTGAGGGAGCCGCCCCTCTCCTCCCTACCCAACGTCAGCCAGTCAGCAGTTAGCAACAGCCACCCAGCCAACCAAAACTGTAAATAATAACCTTTTTAATACACGGAAATTTGTTTTTACAGCATTTGACCATAAAGTGACATTTCTGGTTGATTGAGATTAATTTCTGTGAGTACTTTATTTTGATTAGCACATACAGTTGAAATTGTTCAGTGCACCAAGTGCCCATTAAACTACTCAGCATTGATGGAATTGTCCTTAAAAAAGACCATTTTGATTATTCAAAAGGGGCACTTTAAAGTTGGTAGAGCTGCAAGGGACAAATAAAAAATTGATTTGTCAAAATTGACACAGCAAGACCCTTACATGGGTGAAATGGTGGATCCTACACTTCCCATGATGCAGCTTGATCGTGTGTTTCAGTTTAAAGCTCTTGCTCCATGACAGAACTGTTTTTACAAGCCGAGTAGTGCTTCTAGAGACCTGCAGAGCGATCACACTGAAAAATTAGTGGAGTGCCTCCTTAACTCGTCACTGACTACAGCAAATTTGCAATGACTCACTTGAATGGAAACTCATCTTTTTAGAATTGAAGCCGATGGGATTGGAACCTCAAATGTTTATGTATGATGGTACTTGTGTAATTCAGCATTAACAAAGAGTTTCCTTTGCTGTGCTCCGATAGTTCACCACACTCTGGCTCCCAGTCAGCCAGAGCCCATCATCACCAGGACTTCTTCACACGCCATATCTGCCGACCAGCCACTGCCCATCCTGACACGAAGCGCCTCCTACCGAGAGCCTTCCATGACCAGCATGAAGAGAGCCAGTGCTGAGGTGGAGGTCATATCTCCGTCCAGTCCACTGGGCAACCGCGACAACATGATGACCTTTAGCAGCAGCACACTGCCAAGGTATCTGTTTTTACTAAGAGTCTATCCCCACAGGGCCAGTTGGGGACAAAAAGCAGATTTTCTTATCTGTTTAAAGGTTAACTGCAGAGTATTTCCCCATAATGTGGCTGTACTGTCTCTGAGGGTCATGCTAACTTTGCATTCTTAACCTTCGTTGTAGAGATTCTGTGAAATAAGGAGCCGCAGACAACAGTGTATATTTATGTGGTTAGTGCAAGCTCCCTGCAGCTTTCCAAAAAATCTGATTTTTACATGAATCATTTCAAAAGTTTGTTTTTTCAGTACTAGCTGAGTGTATCTAAGGACTAAAACAGTTAACTCAGTAGCCAACATGTGTAAATGTTCACTATTTACACAAAACTCTGTCATGTGAAGTTATTTGATATTTATGTTGAGGTCAATCTACAGGGCGTCTCGCTAAATGGAAAGCTAACTGCAGCCTCACATATAAATATACATAAACAAACCTGCAGGTTCAGATAAATATGTAGGGAAATGAGGACATTCCATGTGGCTAACTTCTGTGCTTACTTTTAAGTGAAAAAATGAGTGTTTAAAATGATTCATGCTAATGTCAGGGTTTTTTTTGTTTTTTAGAAAGCTGCAGGGAGCTTGTGGATTTTGTCCTAATATACACAGCTTTGTGCAGCTCCTCCTTTCTCCAAATCTCTGGAGATAGAAGTAGAGAGTGCAAAGTTAGCATGACCCAGAGAGTCACAGCAGCCACATTAATGGGAAATAAACCAGAGTTATCCTTCAAGATGTAAATGGTCACATCTTTAAAGGAAGGTTTTTGAGAGGGTGCAAAATAATCCAGCTTGTAGAGTCAATTTTGCTTGGTTGTTTTATTGGAATTTAATCATTGTTCTTGGACAAATACTTGTAACTTTCTGGTGATTTTTTTTGCACTTAATGTTCCACCCGTTCAGCCTGAACTAAGGGACTTGAGAAAGCCACTTGATCAACTGTCTAAGTAGCTTTTGTGCTCCACATTCTTACTTCACCAAAAAATATTTAGACACACAACTTAACTGTTAACTGCCGTCTTAGTTTCCGAGGAAACAGAGGCAGATTTTGATGAGAATTACTTGAGAAACACGAGGATATCACTTCTCTGCATTCAGCCCTGCTATTACTTACTCGCTGACCTTGCTTGCTATTTATATTTACACATAAAGGGAGCCAATTTGCTGTTTGCACAATGCAGCCAGCGGCACATTAAATGATATGTAGGAGGATAAACCAAGGATTCATCACGTCGTACATTTGGGTAGCAGATGCATAGAGTACATGCGCCTCTGGATAAGTTTAGCTTCAGAAAGACCAACTACAAATGTTAGTAAGGCTTGTGTGGCCCCTTCAAAAGCTGCCCTGATGACTGATAGACATTTATTTGATGTGTCTTTGGTTGTGGTTTCTTTTGAGGTGAGCTGAAGTGAGGCTACACTTTTGCCAGACTCTTGGCCAGAAACAGACCTGGAGGCAGAACTTAGTTTTGCAGAAGGGGTTCATTCAGGAATATGGGAGCAAAAATACTGGGGTATACTGAGCTTATGAGCAGACAGTTGGGTTTAAGCTGCAGGAGTAGTTCAACAACTTCTTGACGTGTTACTGTGAATCTTTTAAAATAGAATAAGAGGAACTTTTATGTTTCACTGATGACTTACAAAGACAACTGACGACGATGACTCCTTCCAGTCAACCTCTTCATCCCACACAGTGGCTGAGGCTGCCATTACTGCTGCACATCGAGACTAAAAGGTTCATGTCCATCAACAGCTTGTGTCATCCCAGCTGTCCATCTTATGTGCAGAAGGAGGGAATATCCTGAATAGAACAAATTCATCTGCATGACTAAATTTACATAATAATTGGAGGTACATATGCTGTAAATCACCTTCTTAATCAGTTGTTATTGACTCGATCTGACCGTGTGGACACAGTTAGTTACAAAATCACTGGAAAATAAGAGTAATTTGTGTCTAATTCCAATGATTTCCACAGCTTTGCTCCAGCTCTGCTGCTGCCGTGAGCAATCTGCACTGAGAGCAGCAGAAAAGTGATTTAGGAGGTGATAGAATTTTCTGTTCAACTGAGGAAGATACACGAAGGTCTGCGTGGGTGGAACTGAGACAACAACTCATTTGATAAATACTTGGAAAGCACCACTCCAAAGCAGAATTGACACAAAAAGCTTTTTGATGGAGTTTACTGGGGTTTCGCTATAGAACTGGCTTTCCCCTGAAACACAGAAGCTTTTGAGTAACTCACCGCTGGGTTGTTCCATCTGAAGCCATCAAATTTTTAGAACTACTTCTGCTCAACCATCTCTGATTTGCCTGAAATTTTTATAGATAAAAGGTGGATATTTGTAGAGATATTTGGGACATTTTAGCTTGATATATCAAATACTCTTCTAGATAGATAGATAGATAGATAGATAGATAGATAGATAGATAGATAGATAGATAGATAGATAGATAGATAGATAGATAGATAGATAGATAGATAGATAGATAGATAGATAGATAGATAGATAATATATTGTTACCTGCCGACCTACTTTCAGAAGGCCTTTTGCACAATGAAATTTGAGGCTATATGGTTTGATGACAATATCTCAGGGACTATTAAAGATGAAAGTCTGAATTTTTACTGTTATTTCTCATTATGGCATTGATTCATAATCTGTAATACCGGACAAGCTGATTAAATAATCTCTGATTGGTAATGCAGAAATCAGATTTTTGCCAATTTTTTAATAGGAATGATCTCAGACAGTATTTGAAGTATCACTCTGAAATGTCACAGGTATTTAAAGGTGTTTAAATATTCATTATGATTAAAAAAACAAACGTTTCAAGCAAATCAGAGTAGTCGAACAAATGACCCCTGATGATTTGAGATGGAATCACCCCACAGACACTACGACAGTTTTATAAACAATGACCGAATGGGGCACTCAGTGATGAATAAAAATCCTCTCTAGGCATGTTTGAAGATGTATAAAAATAGTCTGCTGGTCTTCACGTTAAAGTCTAATTATGTGAGGTGAAATTCATAAAATGGCATCTACTCCTCTCTTGCAATTATTTCTCATTTCAAATGTTGCTGCTGAAGCTACTGGATTTTAAAATTGTAGAGTCTTCTAGTGTCACGTTCTGACCATATATCAGTCCCTCATTTTGGGGAGTGAAACACTAAGTATGTGTCACAACACACAAAATGAAAGTCGAGGTGCTTTTATCATGAACAAATGGCAAGTACTGGTAGGTGACTGGACAATGTTGTACTTCACTCTGTTTTACATTCTAAAGATATTTCAGGGGACCTTTTACAACCTAATTAAATGCATGCAAGCTAAAAATAAAATAAAAAACATTATTTTGATGAGTTGTGTTGACATAATGATGTTTGTAATTACACCAACTTAGTATTGTGTGTAATTTAAACTAAAATGTCTGTGTTGATTTAATTAAAACTACATTTTTGTTGTTGTAAATTAATTAAATTTGCTTTATAATTATTTTTATCTCTACCTTGAGGTGAATCCTCGTAACTTAGTGTAGCTAATTAGTTGGATGTTTTCATTAGAAGCTGTCATAACTCAAAAAGATTGATGCAAACTGTTGCGTTGACAACCTAAACATTTATTTTGAGAGTGTAAGAGTTGTTCTGTACTTCAGTCAGGAGATAATCAGTGCAAACTTTTGTGCTGCTGTTCACAGTGTGCGGCTTTGGAAAGAGAAGCCAAGAGGTGATATGATTCTTCATGACTGTCACGCTCCAAATACCACTTTTTAACACTGGCTTCAAAATTGCAAACTGTCAGTCACGATGCAGCTGAAAGTAACTGTGATTCAGGAGGACGAACTGCAGTGATAATCAGAGTTAGCGACTGCAGGCTACAGTATATACAGATATGAAACTGGACTTAACTGCAGTGTGTCTGATGTTGTGCTGCAGGGATAATATATTATTTTGCTCTCGAAGTATTATTAAATTAACATAATTTTAATCAGTATTAACATGTTCAAACATGTTTAGAGTTAAGCTATTAGAAGGTTGACCTAGATTTCTTGTGAATGTGCAAATGAGTAATCTGTGCTTTTAGTTAATGAACTTAATTGAAGAGTTTATTAATTATAGAGCATGAATTAGTCACTTGCGTGCACAAATTACTTCTTTTGCCATGATAGCAGTGCTGCAGTTTGCATCTTGGTCAGCAGTGAACAGATTAGCTCACTCTCGCCACAGTCGTCTTCTTCCATGTTGATCCTCTAGTTTCTTTGTTTCTTCCTTCAGGTCCCATGGGGGGTCCTCGCTGGAGGAGGGTCGTATTCCACGGCGCCACGCCTCCATCCATGCCTCGATGGACTCCACTCGATCCAAACAGCTCCTCAGTCAATGGAAGAATAAGAATGACAACAGGAAGTTATCTCTTCAGGTGATGGATGGAATTAGACCGACCTCCTCTTCATCTCCTCAGAGGAACATGGAGCTTCGTTGCTCCTCCGAACCATCTGCCATGGGCCTGGAGGCAGAGCTCCGCGCTGGGACCCACCTGCCTATAGTCATAGCCCAGGAAGCAGAGCTGCGCGCTGGTGCCCACATCCCAGCTCAGTACATGAAACTAGCAGCGAGCTCTGTTCCCATGGCCAACCATAATCACCTGGTCCATAATGGCAGCACCGGATTGGCTGGTGGGGCCAGAGTGTCTATCCAGTCACGGCCCGGATCCTCCCAGCTAGTTCACATTCCTGAGGAGGAAAATCCCACCAGCAAGGATCAGGAGAGTGAATCAGAGGACAGTATTATGGATGGAGGTGGGTCAGTGAGGGAAAAATGGCTGAGAGTGGCTGAGAAGACCACCATCCCCTGCAGGCCGCTCAGCGCTGGCGGTCAGCCACGTCTGATGCAGGTTAGAAACTCTTTAGCTTTAATGATTTAAATGTGTCTCTGTCTTTCTGCCTGTCTTGTATATAAATCAAGTGCATTGCTTATTGCTTTTTAATCTACTGTACAGATACGAGAGCTAGAGGTTATCAAAATTTCAGAGTTTCATTACTTGTGTTTCATTTAATGAGATATAGGACATGAGTAAATGGTACCAATGAGTGCGTAGGTTTGGTGCATAAAGGTGGTTCTAGGTGGCCCAGCTCACCAGATGTAGGCTTAAACCTGCAATTAGCTGCTCATTTCAGGTGGGTTTGTGCTTTTGTTTTCTCTGTCCGTGTGTTAATGTTTTCTTCCCACCACACTGAAGAAGTTTTGCTGAGATAGTGCAGTAAAGCAGCCTTGCTAGTTTTTTTTATTGCTGATTGATCCATTTTAATCACAGCGCTCATGTCCCTATGTGCAAATATTCCTCCCAAACATTTCCTTTAGTCACTGTTTTTAGGGAACACTGAAGTTGTATGCTTTGCTTAGCCCGACCCATGATGACTGTGATTGGTTTAAAGAAATACAAACAAGCCAGAGCATTTATTTCCCTGTAGCAGAATGCTGGTGAGATGCAGCCAGGCCATTATGTTTTACAGAATGGGCTGGCTAAGTGAGACTACTCGAGTGAGAACAGTTTGAATCCCCCTGATGATGTACAAGAGTTTATCATTCAAGGTCACACTCGGGTCGTAAATTGGAACCACCACAGCCTTGTTAACGCTGATAAAGCTCTCAACAAGCCTTCCTTTCTGTTGGAACACAAGCTTGTCAAGTATCTGCTAGGATGTATCAGGCTACATCCATGCTAATATGTTTACCCTCTGTTGCGATTATGCCTAGCGTCCACTTTAGGACACCTAAAAAGACTTTTGAAAATGCTCCTGACTCCATGTTTGAAAATTCAGAGAATGCGACAATGCAGACACCCATGTTTTCTAAACTGTCACGTGTTGTTCTCTGATGTATCTCGCTGCTATCATGCAACTGTAGAAAACAACAACATCAGCCTTGACTACCAACGGTTAATTTAATATGGATAACAAATTTCAGGCATTGCTGACCTTGCTGTTTCTGCTAGTAGCTGTTGTTTAGTGAACGAAATCTCTAGTTTCCTCTTCCTCTATAGCAGGGGTGGCCAACCCTGGTCCTCGAGAGCCACAATCCAGCATGTTTTAGATGTTTCCCTCTTCCGACACGCCTGATTCAAATGATCAGGATCGTTGTCCGCATAGACATATATACGTAGACGCCGCATTGACTGTGGAGGGACGTGCCTAAAGCTCCGCCATCTTGGTACAGGGCTAGCAGAGGGGGGAGTGAATGTAAGTCTATGGAGGTAAGAGGTACTCCACAATCTTAAAGTAGAATTATTCACTGAATTTTCGACCGATTTCCAAACGGTTTGATTTGTTAAAAACGTCACACATTTAGCTATGACACAGGATGCTTGGATGCTTTTGTTCTATTTATGTCTGCCTGTCCGTCCTCCATGTCTGACGTTTGTAACAAACAATATATGTTGACAGCTGATCGATTTATGATCACTTTTATAGTGCAGACATATCATTCCTCTATAGACGTAATGCACTGTAGGGGCGAGTGGCACTGTACCAAGATGGCCGCCGCGTAGGCACGTCGGCTCCAATCGGCAGCGGCAGTCAACGCGGCGTCTACGTATATATGTCTATGGTTGTCAGGCTTCTGCAGAGCTTGATGAGGAGCCGATCATTTGAATCAGGTGTGTTGGAAGAGGGAAACATCTAAAACATAATGGATTGTGGCTCTTGAGGACCAGGATTGTCCACCCCTGCTGCTTTATAGTATTTTCTAGTAGTGATTTCCTGAGTCCAGTCCTGAGATCAGGATCAGGGTCTATTACAGCCTTTTGAAACTGCTTGGTATTGGCAGAAAGCTAAACTCAATTCTCTGTTTACATCCGTCGACAAGTGAAACAAGCCTCAGTAACAGTTGTTTAGGACACCTCTGGGATACAAGAACACCATCCCAGTTTAACCCAGACTGAGTTAACACTTGTGCGCTGGCTGGGTGTCATTAAGCCTCAGAGAAGACTTTGTCATCGTGCCCCCTTACTTGCTACACTCCCACAATGCTTTCTGCTTGCCAACACTGAACTGCCTGCCTCCTCTTGTCACTTCAGTATTAAACAGTAAAAGCAACCAGGTGCTACAGCAAACCTTCAATATTTGAAGTGTGTATTATCAAGGAAAATGATGACCGCCCACCTTAAATCCAGTTCTGTTTTACATTTCCTCCTGATAAGTGGGAGTTTTTTCTTCACAATGTCACCAAGTGCTGCTCAAGGGGGAAATTGGTTTCTCTCCATAATATTAGTGCTTTGACATGATTTATGTAATGATTTGAAACTGCAGAAATAAAACTGAGTTGAACTGAAACCTTTATGAGCTGAGAAAAATGCTCGATGCACTATTATCCAAATCAGATTTAAAAATATTTGGAAAGACAGCTTTGCGGAAACAGAATCACACATAAACACAAGGAAAAGCTCTGAATTAGAAGCAAATAGAGACTTTTTAGTAGTACTTCATGTACAAGAGGAAATTCCTGCAGCAACGTATGGACGAGTTCACATTTCTCTGTCCTCCTCATGTTCCAGGTGATAGCCTTATCCAAACAGCAGGGTCTGCTTCACTCTCCTCGGTCGGAGGACGGCGGCAGCACCGTCAGCTGCACAGGATCTATTCGGTACCGAGCCCTGACGGACCAGGACCCATCGCCACCGGCCTCCACCACCGGAGCAGTGGGAGGAGGCGGAGGAGGTCTGTACTGCTGTTAGTGTAATAAGTGTATATACTGTATAGATGTGCTGCGTGGTGAAACATTCAAACTTCCAATCAGATATCAGTGAATCATCTCTATACTAACCTGAGACACTGCTTTAATCATTATTAACAAATGAGTCAAACACTGAAAGGACTGACAGCTCTGCTCTTTACGCTGAGTTACAAGCATCCCACAAAACCCTTAGGCGGATTGTTTTATGACACAAAATGGTGGAGGCCACTGCTCCTCCACTCAGACGGAGATAAAATTTTGTGACGATGGAAATGAATGGAACAGAAAAATGGTTTTGAACACCTGTCCTCAAAGCAGAAAAGAACAGAGACAAGTATGATCACTGAGGCTTTAGATTATTGAATTGAGTGCTTTAGATAAATCATACAAAGCATTTAAAAGAAAAGAAACACAAGGTTATTTAAAAAAGACAGACGTGTGATTCGGAAGTGAAACAGAAGATGCAATAAGGTAAAACAGAATAAGACAGTACAGTGCCAGATATAATGATAAACAGACTCGAGCTGAATTTAATAGAGTGTGGTTTTGAGCTTTTATTATGAAGAACAGAGTTGTGGGAGACCTCAAGTTTTCTGAGAGTAAAAACTGTCTGCTGCTTCTGCATCTTTGAGAGTTTACACCTCCGTAGACAAATGCCCAAAACGTTTTCAATCGTGTATATGTGCATGATCTGAACATACAACCTGAGCGTGTATGGAACAGACTCCTCCCAGTGGACTCCTGCGGACTAAAAAAGTAGTATAATAGTACAAAATAGCATAAAATATGTAGCGTACAGCAGATGGGTAGACGCACGAACGGAAAACGCAGCTACGGCCACTTCTGCTTGAGCTAGTTGGTCGCTGGTTGATTGGCGGCGATCAAAGCCAGTGTTTATAAGAGTGAAGGAAAGGTTAATAATAGGGTTTATAGAGCCTTAAAATATATATAAATAATAAAATAAATTGCAAAACTCTGGAACCTAACCCCCGCCATAGACGAGGGATCACTGTACTTGTTGGTTAATGGTGTGAATTCAAGCCCTTAGAGGTCTGAACGCTTCATAACAAAGCAATGGATCAGAAATAGATTTGGACCCTAAGCTTGCTTTTCTAAAGGTGGTATTTTTAAGTTAATTCTTTGGCTCATGCGAGTGTAAAGATCAGAGAGCTCGACTGTTTAGCTGCAGCCTTTTAATTCACTTTTAAAAGAAACATTATTATTGTAGTAAAGCTCACTAAAACTCGATGCATGATGTAGACAAATTTAGACCTAAGTCCTTAAATTCTTGATACAATTTTGAGGGTATGGAAAGCGGAGTTTTCTATTGTCCACATTTGACTGTCAAATTAAATTTAGGCTCGAGTCCATGACCACATTAACATTTCTAGATTTGTTTGAGTGTGGAGCTGGGCGCTGACATTCTTCTTTGGCTCACAGCAGTTACTTCTGTTCAATCTGTGCTAAACTGCAGGAAACTTTAACACATCCAGTCACTGTTTCTTCAGTGCATCACAACAGTAACAAAAGTACTGTTATATAAATCTCTGTGTCATCTGCATAATTACGGTAGCATATTTCGTATGCTGTTTAATTAGTCTCAGAAACTGTGCACATAAAAAACAGTCGTGCACGTGATTACGGCTGCAAAGACCAGCGTTTATGAGCAGTAAAGCATCCTCATGAGGGATATATTCTGTTCTCTGTTCGCAAATTTCATTTCGCCAGCACAGAGCTGTGAGGAGCTCGAGCTTGACACTCCGTATGTCCTCTCAACTGCTTACTTTCTAACCCAATGCACATTTCAGTACTCAAGGCAGCTGTAGGGAAACATACTGGACATGGACATGGTTCAGAGACATCAACTGCCCCTACTATCCCCACCCCTCAAATATGAAGTCACCTTGACGAGCAAACCTGTGTTGAGTATTTGCTAGTGCAGTGGTTCTCAACTGGTGGGTCGGGACCCAAAAGTGGGTCGTGAAGCCATTTTTAGAGGGTCACAGAAGCATGCCCCCCCCAAAAAAAGTAGTGGTATAAAGTCTTTTTTTTTAAAGGACTTGTTTCTTATGACACAGTTTGCTTTCAGTAGCGGGATATTTAGTGGTGATGACACCAGTAGTCGCCCAGTATTAACCTCTAGATTTGGCTCTGCCAGCTTATTGGAGAAATTTGTGCTAAAACGTCCCAAAAATGAACCAAAATGTGCTCAGAATCTGTCAAAATGGGCCAAGATATGCCCAAAACTTGGCAAAAGTGTCCAAATTTACCAAAATGAGCAAAAAATATGCCAAAATTTTCCCAAGCTGTATCAAAATCTGTTGAGACTACACCCAGATAAACCTTAATTTGTTAATAGGAACAGCAAACTTCAAAAATTCGGGTCGCGAGTGGTGTTAGTAGAGACATAGTGGGTCCTGAGGCTGGACCAGTTGGGAACCACTGTGCTAGTGAATGGGAAGAATTAAGGTGTTGCTCACCACCTGTCTGTCCTCATGTGATCGCATTTGTTTACACGAAGCAAAAATGCTCCCTTATATTCGTGGACATTCTTCTGTCGCAGAGCAGGATGGTTCTCAACTAGCAAATCCTGTTATGTGCACTCTCCTGATTTTTATGTGCATGTGTTTTGGACCATAACTGTATTGTAATCTTTTGGTTTGTGTCGATGTTGAAGAGAAGAGGCCCCAAAATGGAGCCCTGGGGAACTCCACGTCATTGAGTTACAATCAGATGTATGCTTTACAATCTGCAGTTAACTGATCTTGCTCTTTTAGGAGGGGGTTTGGAAAGAAGCGGCAGTATAGTCCGTGTGGAAGCCCACCCAGAGTCCAGATCAAACAAACCGATCGTGAAACCTCCGAGCACAGACGGAAGCGGCTCCTGGCGATGGAAACCACCAGACCAACGAGCGTCCCTCCGACAGTCAGCGTTCAACCTCAATGACCTGAACAGACACACAGACAGCTGTGATTCGCTGAGGGATGGCGGGTCGGTGGATGGGAGGAGGAGCGTAGCAGGGACCGAATCAGAGAGTGAAGGTGGTGGGGAAGGAGGGGTAGTTGGAGGAATAGGAGGAGGAGGTGTTTATACCAACCATCCACATGTTGTTCACCCTTTACATCCCTTACATCCAAATAATCCCAACAATTTCCAGCACCCCGGTTTTAATCCCAACAATCCCAATTATCCCAATAATCCTAACTTTAACAACATTCACCCCGGTTTTAACCCCAACTCTACCAACTCCAACATGCCGTTCACCCCCACCCCCACCTTTGCTCCTCCCTTCCACCCCCACCCTCAGGCCATCACCACCATCAGGGTGACCCCGGTGGAGGGGACGGCCGCCAGCAGCGACGGCGGCTCAGACTGCCAGTCGGTGGCCTCGTCCAGCCGCGAGTCCACTCTGAGGAGGAAGAGCGGGGGCGGCGGCAACATTGTCCACATCCCCGAACGAGGGCCCACCCCCGACCTCCACAACAGCCACCGCATGTGTGACGACAGCAACCGCCTCGACAACGAGAGCAGCAACCGTTTTCACGAAAACCTCCGAAGTTTTCAAGAGAACCCCATGCACCCCAATCACCCCAACCTCCCCAACAGGCAGATACAGGGGATGTTTGGCCGTCCGAGTCCAACTCCTCCCCCTACCTTACCCCGACCCATTCTGACTCACACTCCACCACCCACCCTGGGGCTAGCCTATAAAGAATGACGGTGTTAAGGTCATTCCTCTATACCTGTGGTAAAAATTTGTCCTACTTGACCAGTGCAAAATTACAATGCAAATGCTGCTGGGGCCAAATCACAGAAATCCAGATTGGACTAAAAATTAAAGAAAATTGAGTTAAATCTATTTTCCACACAGTCTTAGCCAATAGAGGATGGCCAAAAATATGTTATTTACACACAAAAGTCTCAACCAGCCAATCAGGGCAGAATATGTGGTCACTCCCAGCTGGTTTTTCACCCAACTGAATATGTGCCGTCTCATGCCGTGTACTGTAGGCTTCTCAAATCCCATCAGCAATAGTTTGGAGATCCACTGCTTCAGTTGCCATACAGAGTCTCAACACAAATGTCCCTGCCATTAGTCTCCAACTGGCAAATAAGGGAGGACTACAGTGAGCTTGATTCAGCATTTTTTCCTTGTGTTTATATTTATTTACGTATTTTTATCATGGACTGCTGGACAAGCCAGAAAATCTTTTGTAAATCTAACAAATTGAGTGCACTTGCTTCAAAGGCACAAGGACAACGGGCTAACTGAACTTGCTGACCCTTTGAATCGCTCGTCAGGAGAGACTCCAGCCTCTGGTCTGTCCTTTATCTCCCTGCCAGCGAGGATGGATTCAGCCTAATGACTCTTCTCCCGTTCCTCCGGCTGCACCGTCAGCTACGGTTGGGACGACATTGCTAACATTTATACATATAATCCCAGCTTTCACCCTGTCGTCAAACACAGGTAATGCATCTATATATGAACTTTACGGCGTAACCACATGCCCTTAGATGGAGATTTTACATTCAAAGCCCATAACTGTGATGTGTTTGTACATATGGGTGTGGGTGGCCACAAGGGAAATTAAACCCGCGGTCTTAATTGTGTCTGGGCCACGAGGAGTCCCTTCTGGGCAATAACAGTATCTCTTAGTTGATGGTGGTATTGTGTTTGTGTTGGATAAGAACAATGTCATGGGGCATATATTGTGTTTAAATATAGTAAAAACAAGCGCTCTCTTTTTTTACATGCTGTGTTTTAATGATGTGCAGTATATGAATTATCCTTACTGTGTAGTAGCTGTACTGTACACTGACACATGCAGCATGTTAATCATCTGAACAAACTCAAACCATACTCAGATCCAAAGACTGAACGAAATCAAGGGTTTAGTTTTCTTTTTTTTTGGTTTTATTTCACCAGTTCATCACGTCAGTGCTGCGGGTGTAGTTATGATTAAGTGTCAGGGCCACTGTTGGAAGAAAAATGAGAATAAAATAGTGGTATTTATGGGAAAACAATTGAAATATTATGAGACAAAGATAAAGTTAGTTCTATGAGAAAAAGGATATATTATATGTTGAGAATAGATTGTTTGAAATATTAAAATAGATAACATAGTCATAATTTTGCCACACAATTATTCAAAACAAAGGCAGGATATTTAAAATGCAGTGCAATTATAAAGTAAGTGCAATATATTATTATAATAAGAAAATCCTTTTATTAAAAGTAAGAGTAAAGTAAATTTGCAAAGTCAATACTGTCCAAAGAAAAAAGTCATAATATGGTAACTTTACATGAAAGTCATAATATCAGGAGAAAAAAATATAATACTGTGCAGTACAATGGAGCTTTATGAGACATATAATAATACTCATATATACATATATAATAGCTACTGCAAAGATATAGTTATTAATTTAAAGTGTTGGTCAAACTGTCATCAAACAAGAATTTCCTGACCACAAATATAATTTTAGATAAAGTTTATACCATTACAAAAATGTTCCAAAAAAGAGGTATTTTAGGAGAAATGTTATAATTTACAAGAATCAAGTATTAACTAATTTAAAGTCAAATTGTACAGTAAAAAAGAAGAATAATATCCCAAGAATTATATGAGGGAAAACAGCATTATGACTAAAAAGGTACCCAAAAAAATCGCGTAATTCATGTAATTTTACAAGAAAATGTGATACCATTACAAAAAATAGACATTATTTTAAGAAAAACATCACAAATAAATATTTATCGTATTTATTTTGAAGTTTATTTCAACTTATTCCTTGAAAATCCAACGTAATCACTCATTTATTCTGAAAACTGTTCTCCTCCTTTAACAGTGGCCCTACTACTCTTTAATACCACTGTAGAGTTCACTTTAAAACTGCATTTTCTTTAGTGTTTTGCATGTGTGGTTGAATTCATGAAGCCATTCTTACATTTCCACTCCACTGATGTTGGAGGACAAAAAACATGATTTTTTTACCTTTTGAAATGTATAAATTAAGTCAGATAACAGACTATCCAACATATATTACTTAAACTTTTCTTAGCCCAGTGTTTACATTCTTTATTTAACTTAGTGCCCAAGTGCCATCAGAAGAGAAGCGTTGTGGCTGTGGGCTAGTCACATTCTGTGTTAGTGCAGGACTTCTGAAGGGAACCTGCCTGGAAACACAGATGCTGTTTGTCTGGACGGTGTAGAATTTAAGAAAGCACAATTACTGCAGCTTGGTGATCGTGTCAAAGCGATGGAATACGGCGGACATTTGCAGCTGTGTAGATATCTGTGTGATCTCTGTGTGCTTAAGCTTCTGGTCAGATGTCTGTTTGCTTGTTGTAGGTGCGGGGACGTGGCGAAGATTTAGCTGATGATGGAGATGATGCTGCTAATGGGGCTGTAGAGAGCGGTCACTGTGTTCAGAGGCTTTTAGTGGTGGAATCGGTGAGTGGAGAAGATGTATCTTCTAATATTTCAGCTTTTATTATAGTAAGCATTTGAGCCAAGCAGGCTAAAATACATCAAAGGTGTAAAGTTGAATGTGTCGGATGTTTTGAGTCGCTCTTCGAAGGGACAAATTGCCTTTTCCAGGTAACAACAAAGCTCAGACACAGTTAAATAAGATGTAGAGCTTTCAAGTAAGGAGCCTGATGGGTCGACAACAAGCAGTGATGTTTGATGAAAAGCGAGCAAGAAGGTCTCAGCGCCCGTTGTTGTGGTAACCGTTGGTCTAGTTTTGTGCGTTTTGGTCGTGTCGCTGTCCTTACTGAGTTTAGCAGAACTGAGTGTGCAGAGAACAGGCAGAAGCTGGTGGTGCAACATTTTCAGAAGTATAAGCGTTGTAGAGCCTCGTTATCACATGACATGAAGACCCTGTAGTAGTACTGCTGATCTAACAAAGGTACATGTGAAATAAATGTGGATTAGTTTGGACAATTTCAAACACAAAAGAGATGAAATCTTTGAAAAAAAAAACTATTTTCAAAGGAGAATGACAGAAGGAGGCCGTTGTAGATGAACCATACAGCTGAAGGACCTTATTATTCAGATTGTTGCACAGTCGGTTTTACAGTCGGAACCTTTACAGGCTGTAAACAAAACTGCTTTGGAGTAATGGAGACAATATTTTGATATAGATGTTAAAGAATATTTTCATGTAGTTTAGATTTAGAGGTTGGTTTGCCGCTGTAATGATAATTATGTGCCAAAACCTTTGAGACGGTGCCACAAAAGAGCAGCACAATCACTCATTCATGGACCGCCAGTGGTGACTTTTATGTGTGGAAGGTTTATGCATACATTTAGAACTACTACTTTACTGTGCCAGCTCAGGCTAAGGAGGAGCTAATAAAGGTGCATGAAGGACCAACACTGCTGCTACGGCTGAACAATCCATCCGCGTAATTCAAAACTGTTTTTAAGGAGTGTCGTTTTAAGATTGCACAATTTCATTCAGGCTATTGAGCACATTATTTACAGTCTGCCGGTCAAATTTGCCAAGCATGCTCGCTAAGTTTTCATCCAATAATGCAGATCTTTACCACGTTTTTCCACACATTACTGCTTGTGCTCAAATTGAAAGACTGATTGGAGTGTTTAAAGAGTTTCAAAGCACCAACAGAGTGATAAACAGTCTCCTCATAGCTAGCAGCTTTTCAGTAGCTGAAATGGTGAATAGTGAGCTTTTAAAAACATAGTATGAGTTGTGAAGAGGCCATCTTGTTGTCTCTGGTTGGAAGCAGCTTAACTTGTCAGTCACTAAGAATAATCTGCTCAGTCACAAACATTACTGTCAGATGTTCTCCACAGATTTTTTATCTCTGCAGCCCTGTTTTAGCAGAAGAAGTCCAACACAGCAGGAGTTTACTGTAGAAACACTGGATTCAAAGGTGCAAAGGACAGATAGATGTATATGAGAACCTGGCTTTACTTTGCAACTCTTACATTTTTTAGTTAACTATCCTCATACAGAAAGTCTTTATTAGCCATTTCACAGTTTTAATTGTCTACACATACCACAGACCTTAACCAAAGCTGCTTTACCTGCCTAGAAAAGTTGCAGACGTTTTATCATGACATACAAACGTAGATGTCTGTCTGATACAGATGTGATATTAGTGAAGAACCAATCTGGAGGAATGTAATGAGTATGAAGTTATATCCACAAATCTGTGCACAAACTGTCGTGAGTGAGGCGCAACGTCCACACCAGGTTTCCAGTTCATGCTCTTTGTATGACTGTGTTTAACATGAATACTGTGATACAGTAGAACTGGAAGACAAAAGTCCCCCCACATGCCTTCATGTGTTTCTCCCTGTGAATAGTCCTGGAGACAGAGAAGTATATTTTACTATGGTCGATGTTGTGGAACACGGTTTGTAATCAGTTGCAAGAGCTGTTATCTAGTCTGATGTGAAAGACGTGTAAGTGGAGAATAATGTCAGTTAAACATCAGAAAAATATATGAAAGTGAACGTCTTAGTTTCAAAGTTGTACACTCAAGTGTTTGACAGGAAAGCCTTTCTCAGTGGAAATGAGAAATTGATTTTGGAATACGATTTGTGTTTGCAAGAAAAAGCTTTTGGTTATTATTATTATCATTATTATTATTATTATTAAGAAAGGCATTCAGTCAGCTGTCAGTTATTATCAGGAAGGCCTTACAGCATATTTATGTTCATAATTTATTATATGGCGTCAGATATGGTTCTCACCTGATTTTGTATTTTTATTGCATGTATTTGTATTTATTTTTGTCGTGGCATCGTAGTTTTCCATTTCCAGCCAAGAGGAGACGGTTACAGACTTAGATGGAGGAGAAAGATGTGATTTAAAGATTTAAATATCATCCATCTGTGCTGAAACGTGGTCGGAACAGAGGCAGAGGAGGTTCGCTGTGGCCTCAGTGTCCAAACAGTTTGTGGGCACCAAAGTTAAACTGTGCCCAGTAAATAAGTATAGTGATTACATTGATACTCCCCTTTAATGTGCAAGAATTAGCATTTTGCTGGCAGAATGTCACTGTGCCTGATCATTACTGTCACAAAAGCAGAGGCCAGTTGCCGAAACCAGGGTCCAGTCCTGATTTAGCCACAGGAGCCCACTCTTTATGCACCGTTTATGCTTTTAGCTGTGTAGTAATGATGCTAATAGTCCTACGAATATTATTGGATTTGCTTTTTGGAGGTAAATGAGTAGGAGTAGTATATGAAAATCAGATATAACATTATTTAGACTAATATTCCACTCCTGAGCCTCAACAGTGGTGATGTTGCAAGAGAGGTTTTGCGTCCCTTAGCTAATCCTTGAGGCAAAACTCTGTTAGCTAGCCGCGTTATTAAAATCAAACTTGAATGTAGGCATGTGGAGGGAATCTTAGCTGCTAGGCGTTGAGTTCAGTGCACAAGAGGACTAGTTAAACTGGTTAAAATGAACGCAGCAGTTTGTTAGCGTCCTTGCATACAGAGCGGAGCGTACCCGGTTGGTGTTGTTTGTGCTGGCAGCTACACAGCTAGCCTTCTTATACTACCTATTGTTACACAATCCATGACCTGCTGGTTGCAACAAATACAATATGTCGATAGATTTAACCAGCCGTCCTAAAACTGTCAAATAGACTGAATGTGTATGATCCACAACAAACTATTTAATAACTATCATATTTATAATAATCAGTGTTATTTTCGTCTTTTTCTTTCACTGAATCTCTATTGATATAATACAGTATATAGATATTTTTTGATTAGTGTATGTGAACAAGAACTTTTTATCTCTGCTTGTCAGATTTGTTTTGGCAGCCGCTCAGATGAGTGGACGGCCAGCATATCTTATAATCCAGCCTGTAACTCGCCAAGAAGGAAATCTTACACAGAAGCATGTTGGAAATCTGTTGTATTCTGCAACTGTGGTTTGAGGATCCTGTAAGGAGATAAATTTGACTAATACAAGGAGTTCAGTTCGTGTTCTGAATCTCTGAGGCTCGTCGGTGTCGGGCAGAGGTTCAAAGTGAAGCTGTGAATGTCCAGTTGTGCGAACGTCACCGTTGGCCTCGTTTTTAAACAGTCCTGGTCGTTTCTAGGTGGCAGCTCGGTAACTGACTTTACAGTTTCCTTTGTGCTGGTGGACCTGGCTGCTACAACTGTGACATGAACTGCACCGAGACGATAGCAGTTACTGGGCCTAACTGCAGTTCTGTGAGGGTTGTTGAACTTTACATTGTTGACGGTGGCGGTAGACAGAAGAAGACTGCTATTTGACAGGAAATCTTCCAGTTTAACCAATCGGCAAAACCGCACATCAGTTTTTCGGGGCCGCTCAGCAGCACCAACCCTGGAGTAGGGGCCTTTCTCTCCCCTGAAACAGCCCCGAAAGACGTCCTACAGGGAAGAGTTGAAACACACTGAAGCATTCAAGGCGCCCAACAACGATCTGCAACTTCCTGTAGTTGAAAGCGGCCTGTTGGCATTGGCTGTTTGGACTGGCGAGAATCACGTTTGATTTCCAGTGTGAACAGCATCTCTTAGTAACTAGTTCTGGTAAACCATAAGGGTCCAGGAGATGTGACTTTGTTTAAAAGCAGTTCCAACAGAGTGTAACATCTTGAAGCAGCCCCTACAAGGGTACAACACAGGGCAAAACTCGCTACCGAATAAACAGTGATTTCTGCAAATGCTGCTCGCTGAAACTCGTAAAAACGAACAAAAACATGAGTAAAAGGATGTTTTAAGTAACAGTTCAACACTGGAGTTTATGGCTAGACTAGCGAAGCATGAAGCAGACATAAACAGCTGGCCTGGTGCTGTCTAGAGTTATAAATATACCAACCAACGTCTCCAGAGCTGACTATCGAACTGTGCTCATGTAAAAATGTGTATTTTCTTGGAGAGTTACAAGCTCAAACAGTTCTTTTAAATATAAGTGCATTTCCCACATTGCTGCCCCATTTCTGTGATGAAGACGGTGCCGCTGTGCCGTCGCCATATTACAGGAATGTAAGAAAATGCTAATATGTATTATTTCACTGAAGCCCAACTGGATCTAAAATGAGCAGTTTCAAAATATTTCAACGAGCTCATGCTGTAAAAATCGTCTTATTGGATACTTGATGTAGGTTTTGTTTTTTCTATCAGATTTATAATCAGTTGAAGATATGAGCTACTAGCTGTTTATAATGATCGACAACAGTATCGGTTTCCTGTTTCTATTGCTGTAAATAGACATTTGTATCTTTATACTCATTAGTATATCCTGTATGTGAACCCAGACTGAAGGTTTGGGTCGTTAGCTCAGTGGAAATGCTAATGTTTAGCATAGACTACAAGACTTTTCCAACCAGCCTGGAGTCAGTCCACCTTAAAATCCCTCCATTCATCACACCAGTGTTCAGTCTGCAGGCCAGTGGTTTTGGCTAAGAAGACTTTCCTTTACTTACATTTAAACTTCATTTCTAGGTTTCAGTGGACTGAATCCAGGCCTGGCATCTGTTTAGTACAGTGCAAGACTTACATTTTAATAGAAAGTGGTCATTTAAAAAAGCTGCTGTCACGTGAAAACCTTGGTACTCCAGTTAAAGTGTAATTATCCATATTGTTTCATTCTTCATGATTTCATTTTAAAAATGTCTATTTGTGTACACGCACACCTGTTAATCCTGAAAGCCAGCTAGTCCTGAGAAATTCTATTTTTTGGAGGTATGAGGTTTTCACTTTGGAGGTTTGGGGAACGTCATGCTGACAGTTTACACTGACATCTGCACCAGTGAACGAGTCCACAGTCATGACATCGTTTGTGAGTGCTGGTGTTCTCTGTAGCTCAGAGCATGATCGATAAACGAGAGATACAAGGAAACATTAGAAATCCGTGAACCTGAAGATGGGGGCAAAAAGCAGACAGGAAATGTCATCAGATGGACGTATTGAGTATTTATGGAGTTCAGTATCTGTGTGGTCCCTCTTTATGGCTTTGTTTACATGTACACTTTACTGTTTGATGTATTGTACAGAGCACTTATTGTATGCTGGCTTATTTGCACCATATCCCGACTCATCCGATGTAGACTTTGGGTATAAACTTGCCACTAACCGTGAATTTCATGCAGCTTTCTCTTCCCCTTCTGCTCCTGTGTGTTACTGTGTTACTAAGGGCACGTTTCGACGACCATTCGGATCGTGCAATGAAACTTTCCTGCTTGGATCTTCATGTACAGAGAATCTGTTTACAACATTTGCCAGACAGTCTAATGAGACCATTTTTGCAGTAATGGACAAAGTCTCATTCTCTAAATACGTTCCACCCCCTGTTATTACTTTGCAGGGGCACCATCACTGCATCCTGGGCTAAAAGCATCCATGACGATTGTGTTTGGTTTATAGAAATGCAAATAAAGGGCATTTATTCCCCGAAAGCAGAACATTTATCTGCAGTCAGACCATTCTTCAGTGTTGACAGAACAGTGGTGAAAGGTCTGGCTATACGAGGCTACAGCAGCTCCAACCAAAATACATTTTAGTGACTCCTTACATATGGAAGCACACTGCATCTACAAACGAAAAGAAATAGAGACATTAGCACATATTAATGACTTGCTATCACAAAATTGAAAAGGTGGTTCAGACTAAAGGAATTCTAAAATCCTAAGAGACTGTAAAAACCGGGTTAGTTGGTCTCGCACACAAGAAAAAACTCAACAGACATATTTCTGTGCAGTTTGAGACAAGCACTCAGGAGAAGATCTGAAAATATTGGCTCATCACACACTACAGGATCTTATTACAGGATTATTGTGCCAGAGGGAGCCATTACGTGATCTAAATGGGAAGCAAATAAAAACAAACACAGAGACTGGGGTGCAACAACTCGCTGTGATGCTAAAAATATAGTGAGAAACAAACAAAAACAGAAGGTTTAACAAGTCTGGATCAGAAAATGGTTGGGAAGATATGGTCAGCACGACTTGTCCTTACTTCAGTGAGACCTGTAGGTGGGATTTTGACTGTTTTAATCTGTTTTATTACCTTTAGCTAACGTTAGCTTCAAGGGCTATAATGTTTAGCATTGGCAACAGTATCTGCGGCTCGGGGCAGGAGCGTGATAATCATAACATTCAAATTTTACCTCATGAATATCAAATATGCTTGATATTACCGTAGTGGTCTCGATGGGTCTGTAAGTGGTTCAGGAGGTTTGATACTGGATCTGGACACTTCTCACATTAGCAAATAATCTGCGCCAAACATCGGCTCAGACCAAGACCTCAGTAGAGACAAGGCGGCTCCACTGCAGGCGTGTGGTTTCCATTGCAATGTAGGATCTGGCATTATTAACTGCAACAATAGAGACTGGAACAATGGAGCTTTGATTGATGAGGACATCAAGAGGGTAGAAAAATGGCACTTACTCTGTGTTGAATTCAACCAATCAACTCCTGTTGTCTGAGTTCAACGTGACAAGGATCCAGGCACTGTAAAGATGGAGATGGCCGGAGGGGTGATCCATCTTTATAGACAGTAAATGGCAGCAACTTGAGCCCTATTTTAGCCTGTATTGTTAAGAAATCATCTCTCATAATTATGAAATACAGATCTCATAATTTTGTGAGTCTAAAATGCTTCCATCCTTACAGACGAACTCCCTTCTGCCTCCAAAAAGATGATTTTGCTGGACACTGTGCAGAAGCTGTCTAGTTAGCTTTACTATTCAGTGCATCAAGACCAAGCAGGAAAGTTCCCCAAACATCTTTTCTCTGTCTTGATTTCATGTTGCAAGTTCTCGTGTTTTATTTCACCACATCAGTCCCCGAAGTGGGATCGTCGGATAAAGTGTACATGTAAAGATCGCCACTGAAACGAAGTCATCTCATCCGTTCTGTGACTGTAACTCTCAACTCTTCACATGAAAACAAACACTGACTTGCAGTGGGGCTGTTGCTCCTGCGTGCCGAGGTACCAGCAGGACTATGTGGAGGACGAACTGCAGAGTGGATGAATGAGCCGGGTGACTAATGGACTGAACTGAACTGACTGTGAAACAACAGTGACAGTGTACTGATAATGACAGACATCCTAAAGTTTCTGTTTTCCAGTGGTGTCTCTGTGACAAATAAAGGTTTGATATCAAGCTGCCCGCGTCTCATTCTGTACCTTTTAAACTGTTATGTGTGGGATCAGACTGTTCCTGCGTCTACTGTAAGGGTGTAAGGATGAAGAGGCGACGTTGAAATGATTGAAAGGTAGACGTATCTGTGCCACCGGTGTCATTTACAGCCTTCAGAGAATCACAGAAGTGGTTGCCAAGAGCAGTAATATGACATGTTTTCTACAAGCAACCAAAGAAATGCCAATAAAGACTCGGCTGTGTTGATTTTATCCGTGCGGTTAATATTTTTGCAACCAATTTTCAGCTAGCATTTTTAATGGGTATAGATAATTAGCTACAGGGCCACATTTTTAACACATACTGAGGTCAAGAGCCTTTCAAAGAAATCTGGCTGTGTGACGCCCAAAAAACTGTTCAGCAGTTTTGTACACTCTTCATCCTCCAACCAGCCTCATTAAGTCGCCATCTGGAGTTTTTCCAACAGCTTTGAAGGAGTTCTCACATCCACTTGATCATGAGTTGGCTGCTTTTCCTTCGCTCTGAGCTCCGACTCATCCCAAACCATCTCAGTCTGGTTTAGGTTGGTGTTTGTGGAGGTCGGGTCGTCTGAAGCGGCCCTCCATCGCTCTGCTTCCGGGTCACACTGCCCTCACAGAGTCTGGAGGTGTGTTGGCTCATTGTCCTGCTGAAAAACCACCGATGGTCCCACTGAGCCTGATCCTCCGAAGTATATTCACTCACGTAACCCTGCAGGCTGCCATGGCAACAGGGACATCACAGCAGACACCTGTAGAGGCTGGATAAGACACTTTAAAAGCTTACTTATCCATTATATATACAGCATATCCATTGTGTTATGAATGAGGATATGCAGCCTGACAGTCAGGAGCATCAGGGGGTGTATAAAGACTGCAGGGACGACACTAAAATACTGCTAAATGGAATTAAAATGCCACACGCCAAATTGGATTTGGAGTTAGCATAAATGAAAGATTAAAATGGAAGAACTATACTGAATAATAATGCAAGGGGACCAAGAATATTCAGAGGGAAGAATCAACTGTAAGAATAAAAATCTTAAAATGTAATAAAATAAATGCTTTTTAATGAGTTGAAGTGTAATTGAATGCCTTTTGCATCAATCTGGAGCATAATAAGGACAAAATATCACATTAATGGTCCTATATTTTACCTTTTATTTCAAAAAATTAATCAAAATCTCACATCTTTTGAGTTTTTCAGCTCAAAATACTGCTAAGATGGTTCATTTCACCTTGACGCTATAGCTGCTGGTTTGAAAACCAATGAGCTGCTGCTGTCTCTGCCCCCTTCAGGAAGAAAACTCTCCCTGCATTTGCGATTGGCCCAGTTTGAGCTGGACGACTATTGGTTAGTCAGGTGTTACATGGAGCCTTGGTAGAATTCTTACTGACTTGTAAAGCTGGGAGGCTAACTAGTTGTGGGGACAGCTTGAGGAATGGCAGAAATAAACATCTTTAAAACTTGACAGCTTTTATTTTACACCTCCAAGTTTATACCAACAACAAAACCTTTAAAGCTGGGGTAGGCAAAAAATCTGGAAAGACAAAAAACAATAACAAAAAGAATTTTCAACCTTCCTTCTGCTCTGAACCTCTTTCTATCAGATGAGCATGAGCGCATACGAACAAGCAACCCGAGCTTCATTGTGAACCTGGATATGAGCAATGTCTTTATTAACCTTTCAGCATATTTCAACTGAAGCGGTCTGAGAGGAAACAAGACTTCTGCATCTTCTCCTCTCTACGTTTTCAGACTTTAAAAAGTCTAGCCCATGACAGGAGATTTCAGTCAATCACCAAGCTTTTCCCCGATCAGATAAAACAGAACAAATAGCAACAAACTCTACAGTGGGAAGACGATGCTAAGGACAATTCATTCTTTCCCCATCCAAGTGTCCGCAAAAGTATGTGTGATGCATTTTATCATCCACCGAAGTTGTCGAGGTTCTTTACAAGAGACTTTATACACTGCAAGCGTACTGACTGCACATTCGCAAGGAAAACAAATGATGCTCAGGAAAGGCTGTATGAGGAAAATCAGCTTTATAATTCATCATTAAAAGAGGTGTAACTGAAGGAGTTGCTGTCAGACGTTGGAGTTGCTTTGATTTGTACATGCCTTCCATCGACAGACCCAAACTCAGCGGGAAGTTCTAAAATCTCCAGAAGTCCTGTGCTACGTCCATCCACTGTGCTCGAAACACCTCAGGAATCACCACTGACATGGTGTTACAGTACAGTTTGTTGGTAGCGGCTGTGTCCTGTAAAAACCAGACCGACTGTAGTATAAACAGACACCACTTTTCCACCGAGCTGGTTCCAGGTCTAGTTCGGAGTCAGGGCCTGACTTAGCTCCAGTTCTTTGTGTTTCCACCACCTAAGCACCGGCTCTAGGTGCTAAAAACTGATGCTTAGCAAGCACCAACTCTTTGCTGGACCAGAGCTAAGAACCGAGTACGTCAGGGGATGGGGGCGGGGTTATCGAGACCAACGATCACCAGTGGAAAGAGACACACAAGCGCTAATTAGTGTCCTTTTTCATCCCTGGTCCGATCACAGATGTATTGGAATGACTCCCGGGACACACTGAAGTTTTGCACAAACTGTTGAAGCTTGAAATCCGTACAGCTGTGTCCCACCTCCACCTCACTACCAGCCTTAAGACCATCTATAAAGGTAAACATAGATATTATCATCAACTTATTGCGTTTGTTTAACTGTTGTGTATTCGATGCAAGCCTAGTGCATGGTTGTGGGGCGGCTGTGGCTCAGGTGGTAGAGCAGGTTGTCCACTGATCGCAAGGTTGGTGGTTCGATCCCCGGCCCCTCTGCATGCCGAAGTGTCCTTGGGCAAGAAACTGAACCCCAAGTTGCTCCCAATGGTAGATTAGCGTCTTGCGTGGCAGCTCTGTCGCCACTGGAGTGTGAATGTGTGAATGCGAAACATATTGTAAAGCGCTATATAAGTGCAGACCATTTAGTCTTTTTACGGTGTCGCAATGGCATCGCTCCAACTTGGCTCCTTGCCAATGGAAAAGCAAACAGGTTCTTAGGAGGAACTGTTACGCCCCAGTCTAGGGGGTCAGGGACGCAACATAAAAGAGTACAAAAAGAGCAAACTTTGTCTCCAAATCAAGAATCACCAATTTATTATAACAAAAAGAGGCCTGATGTACAGGTAACAAAACAATGACCAAGCCAAAACAAAAACTAAATAGTACTAAATATGTACAGTGCTCCTATCTACAAATAGTAAACCAAACATCCAAATTTCCACAGAATATACAAAACCACCACCCAAAACTACAACACCAACACTATCTAAAGACACAACCGAATCTGGGGACAAAGTTCTTCAAAAGCGAAATCACAAAAACCACAAGCCACTGCTGCCAAGTCGAGTCTTCCCATCGTTGGAGGGAAAACGGGGGATTTAAAAAGCCGGAGGCGGCAGCACGGACCAATCAGATCAGGGCACCATGCGCTGGTTGGAGGAGGCAGGATCAGCATAGCTGGTCTGGAAAAGGTGAACACACACTCTGACGGGAAAACACAGGGCGGAATACAAAGACAACACAAGACAACAAAACAGAGCGCAAACAAGACGGCCAGGGCCGTAACAGGAACCAGATTTGAACCAACTAAGCACCAGCACTGAACGAGCACCTGGTTCTTCTTGGTGGAAAAGGGGTAAGAATGAGTCAGCAGTCAACTTTCATAGTCACTGGTTTGTTCACACAGATCTAGAAAGCATTGATGCTCAGCTGAGAGGTGAGATCTGTAAAAGGAAGGCTGTGTAATATGAAATTCGGCCGTTTTCACTTTGTTTTTTCCACTTTTGTTTGCCTTTTCTACATGTCTGCCTACTGCAGCTTTAATGTCCAATTGTAAAATGGCTGAATGTCTCCTCACCTCCACCCAATCACACAGTAACAGTACTTTATTTTATTTCATCCCATGGTGTAATGAATGCTATAAAACATAATAGTTATTTGCTGCTATTGCGTTGTGTAAAAGTGCAGCTTTAAAGTTCCCAAGTCGAGAAACTGTCACCGATACAGCGCTCGCAGGAGGGAACAGGAAGTGTTAATAGGAGCGTTGACACTAATAATAGCTCACTGAGTGACAGCAATAAGGCCTAGTTCTAATATTGTAAGGTCATTTAAATCTGGATCAGTCTCGATCCCAGGAGGGAGGAAGGAACATGGGGATGTTTACTGAGGCTGCGCTCGTGTTTGGGTGGAAGCAGCGATACGACGTCAGGGTGTTTCACAGAAGCATGAAGGGTAAAAACAGCAACAGAGCAGTCAGCAAGAAAGTCAGATTGCTGATGACCTGAATACGGAGGCTGAGGAGAAGACGGATGCTGGGAGGAAGGAAGGATGTGGGGACGATGGAGTCGGCTGCTTATCGATTTAAAGTGAAAAAATATAATATTCTTGCTACATTATTTTAGCTCCTCTCTCTCTCTCTCTCTGCTTCCCCTCCTTACCCTCAATCTCTAGCTTTTCTCCTCACTGCCGCGGCAACCCTGCAATCTCAGCTGAGTTTCCATGGCAATAACACGAGGGAGAGCTGGGAAACAGACTGGGGGTGGGTAGATACAGAGGAGAGAGAGAGAGAGAGAGGGGGATGTTTATTACAAATTTCAGAGCAGAAATGCAATATCTGTGTGTTTATGCACTGTCTTTATTTAGCATGTGCTACGTGTTGTTTGGTGTGTGTATATTTGCACACACACATACACACACACTGCAGACAAAGCTTTGATTGGCTGGTCAGAAATTCACCATGGCAACTATTCCAGAGAGCTCAGTACGAGTTCAGCACAGTGGATCAGAGAAAATGGAAGTGAAGTGTGGGATCGAGTCAGGATTCAGGACAGACGGACCAATCAGAGGCCTGACAGAAGGCTGCAGAGGACGTTGCTGTCTGACAGTGGTGGGCATGAAATATCTGAGGGCCCGGGGCCAGAATGGCAAAAGGGGCACCTCTGTCTTATTTCATAGAATGGTGTTTTTTGGAGTTTTTTTGTCTGTTTGCTTTACCTTAAACTTGCATTATACATAAACCAGAACCTGTTTACTTACATTCACTCCCAAACACTCAGAACCAGCTCGCCCATTAGGCAACATAGGCAAATGCTAAGGGTGGGGTGGCCTCCAGGGGGCGCCACAAAATTGGGAAAAATTCACTTTCAATATATTTACATTAAAACTAGTTATTACTACTAACTCTTAAAATGGGAAAGCTCACATTGATTCAAATGTACAGCAAAGCCCAATAATATTACTACAAAACAATGCTATTCAATTTCTTTTGTAAGCGTATTTAAATCACCGAGGGAGGTGGGCGCCACATTGGGCAGGACTGGCACTGCAAACACTGTTCTAGAGCTCTGTTGATTTTTATGCCTTTTTTTATCCTGCAGAGAAAATACAATATTTTCCTGTGTGGTATTAATAAAAGCATGCATACCTGTTGCTAATAATGCACCAAAATGAGTTACACCCATAAGAATTAGTTAATCTAGGGCCAAACATTAAAAAAAAAACGAACCAAACTTGGCTCTTTTCCATAGTTCTGTAAAATTATATTAGTTTTCACTGAATTTAAATCAGTAAAATATATATTATATATAATAATACAGTTATTTTACAGATATTTGCCATTATATTAATTTCAGTTAACAAAACAGAGAAAATCTGTAAAATAACACTTTCAAAATTAATAATCCTTTGGTTATTTTTATGCATTAATGAGAATACGCAGCCTGACAGTCAGGAGAACCAGGGGGTGTATAAAGACTGCAAGGACTAAACTAAAATATTGTTAAATAGAATGGAAATTCTACAGGTGCCACAATGGATTATATTGGAAGAGCAATACTGAATAAGAATGCAAGTGGATCAAGAATATCCCAAAGGAAGAATTAACTATAAGAATAAAAATATAAAAATGTAATTTAAAAAAAAATGCATTTTCATGAGTTAAAGTGTAATTGACCGTCTTTTGCATCAATCTGGAGCATAATAAAGACAAAATATCACATTAATGGTCCTATATTTCTCACATCTTTTGATTTTTTCAGCTCAAAATACTGCTAAGATGGTTCATTTCACCTTGACTCTATAGCTGCTGCTTTCAGGACTGTTTAAATGTCTTGTTTTTATCTTTGAAAATCGATGAGCTGCTGCCATTTGTGCCCCCTTCAGGAAGAAAACTCTCCCTGCATTTGTGATTGACCCAGTTTGAGCTGGACCCAGGTGTTACATGGCACCTGGGTAGAATTCTAGCTGACTTGTAAAGCTGGGAGGCGAACAAGACTTGAGGAATGGCAGAAATAAACATCTTTGTGTGTATAATTCTCAATTAAATAAAGGTATTAATGTACATATAAACAGTAAAACAAATACACAAACCTATAAATAATGTCAGCATCCACAATCAGTAATTCAAACAGTAATTCAATTCTTTTACAATGCATGACGATAAAAGTTTAGTTTTACTGTATTAAAATCACCTAAAAATATCATACTGGTCATTATTTACACTGGTTTTATAGTTTTTAAAAGGTAATCTTTTTCCTTTAGCTCTCTTGTTGTCAAAAGTTCCGTCTTTTAGAGTATTTGTTGTTTGTGTTGATTTTCACGGCATTTTTCTTCACATTTCTGCACGGATATTGTTCCAAAGCCTCAGTTTGTGTCTTCAGTCGTTGCACACAAAGAGCTCTGCAGCATCACACATCAGCTCCCATGTCTTCTTTTACCTCTGTGTCAAAGCGCCGCCATTACGTAACACATGGAAACGCCTGTCAAAATGCAGCTATTGATGTGACTCAGGCAGATCTGAAACCTGTTAGAACAATGCCTCACGGTGAAGTCTTTGTAAAAGGATGTAATTTGGGATTTTACAGGGCTCTTAGATCTGCTGACAATCTGTTTGCTGCCCACAGCCGCTCCGTGTCAGATTCCTTTTGACTTTGTTAAATATCAGCGGCAGAAACAATAAGTGCTGCTGTGAACTGAGAGTGAAGCAGCACTTAGATGTCGCACGGCAGCGGCAACTTACAGGCCTACGACACAGGATCAGAACATTTCTATGAACATAAGCCTTCATGATGCACAAAATTACAGCTGAGTTACAGAGGGGAACTTTCCAGCAGCTTCTTTTCCTACTGGTCCATTTAAATCGTCCTCGAGGGCCACTATCCTGCATGTTTTAGATGTTTCCCTCTTCCAACACACCTGATTCAAATGATCTGCTCATCATCAAGCTCTGCAGAAGCCTGATAACAATGCTGGTCATTTGAATCAGGTGTGTTGGAAGAGGGCAACATCTAAAACATGCAGGATAGTGGCCCTCGACATAGACATATATACGTAGACGCCGCGTTGACTGCTGCTGCCGATTGGAGACGACGTGCCTACGCGGCGGCCATCTTGGTACAGTGCCACTCGCCCCTACAGTGCATTACGTCTATAGAGGAATGACATGTCTGCACTATAGAAGTGATCATAAATCGATCAGTTGTCAGCATATATTGTTTGTTACAAACGTCAGACATGGAGGACGGACAGGCAGACATAAATAGAACAAAAGCATCCAAGCATCCTGTGTCATAGCTAAATGTGTGACGTTTTTAACAAACCAAACCGTTTAGAAATCGGTCGAAAATTCAGTGAATAATTCTATTTTAATATTGTGGAGTACCTCTTACCTCCATAGACTTACATTCACTCCCCCCTCTGCTAGCCCTGTACCAAGATGGCGGAGCTTTAGGCACGTCCCTCCACAGTCAATGCGGCGTCTACGTATGTATGTCTATGGCCCTCGAGGACCGGAGTTTGACACCCCGGATTTAAAGAGTCAGTTCACCCTTTTCTTCTCCAGTACCTCCGGTGTTATCCCTCCAATCAGAGACTTCTTCATTTTATCCAGGTGTTTTTCAAATGTCCATCTCTACACTATGACTCCCCCAAAAAACTTCACTGTGCATTGGACTGATTCAAATCAAAACTATCTCGATCATAAATAGCTGAGTGTGGCGAGGTGCGTAAGAAGACAGAAGAAACCTTTATTGTCACATTTTTTACAGCGCTGTGAAATGTTGTTTTGGCATGTCCCAGTTGGGGTCAGAGCGCAGGGTCAGCCACGGTACAGTAGGAAGGGTTAAGAGCCTTACTCAAGGGCTCAACAGTGGCCTCACTGGGGTTTGATCATCTGACCTTCTAATCAGTAGCCTAGAGACTCAACCGTTGCACCACTACCCCCCTTTTTCTTGCAGCAAATGGCCTTGAGCCGGACTCGAACTCGTGACTGCTGCTAAGAGCCAGAGCCCATGTGGTAACGCCTCAACTCAGTGAGCTAAACGGCGGCCAGTGTGTGTTTTTGTAAACCATAAATCACACAGACAGAACCAATTAAACGGAATACAAACTACACATAGTGAAAACAAAGCTTTCTGAAGCACCGATCGCTTTAAAGCAGTCGTATTAGAGTCGGTTCACTTTTCCTGGGTGTTTGATTCAGTTGTAAATGGCGACATCTGCTGGCCAAATGCTTGGAATTACATTTAGGGACACGTGAAATCTGAGGCCACAATGAAGCAGTCAGAATAGAAGTGCACAGTGATAAATTAATGTTAAAATACAGCCAGATTCTCAGAGCAGTGCACAGTTTTTGCAAAAAATAACAAATAAAAACAGTGTTTGTTTTGATGTTTTAGTGCTGTATGCTCTTTAAATGTTAAATAGGCTAAAAATCTCAGATCAGTTTCTACATATATAAGAACCTGTGCAATTATATTGGTTTCCACATTCATAAGAATCTGTACAATAACAACAGTATTTTGGTTTGTATTGTTTGTTTTGTGTTTTCTACTTTTACATTTGTACTATTCACTTTGCTGCTGTTACCTAGTTTGCCTGCTGTAGGATTAATACAGGACGACCTCATCTTGTCTTAGATTTCAATTCTGGATTATGTGAAGATTCTCAGTCATCCAGGTCATGGCTGTCCTCGTAGTTTCAATCGTAGCATCTGGACTAGCTTGAGTTTCTCGAAGATGTTTCACCTCTCATCAGGTCTAAACTGACTTTATCCAGGAAGAACAGAGCCCATTCACACCTGGCTACAAAGGGACCTAACGAACCCCATTGTTACCTCTTTTCCACTGAGCTGGTTCCAGTGCTAGTTCGGAGCCAGAGCCTGACTTAGTACCAGTTTGTTGTGTTTCCATCACGTAAGCACCAAGTCCAGGTGCTAAAAACTGGTGCTTAGCGAGCACCAACTCTTTGCTGGTGTCTGAGCTAAGCACCGAGGAAGTCAGGGAGTGGGGGTTATCACGACCAAACCCTAACCCTGTGAGAGGGAAGGACCCAACGACTACCGAGGGGCATCACACACCAGCTGACTGAAGCTTCAACAGTGTTAATGGCTCCTGAGGAGTATAAAAACCTGAAACTCCCAACCAGTAAGTTCAGAACTGATGAAGCCTCTTGGATGAAACGTCTTCGAGAAACTCAAGAAAGTTCAGATGCTACGATTGAAACAGAGGATAATTCCGGATTATAAATCGGAAGACACATTGTTATTGTTTGAAGATGTTAAGAATATGTTAAGAATTATTCTTATTAGGTAATCATTGAGTGACTATCAGGACTTTAAAGTCTACATGTCAGCAACCATGAATCACCATAAAACATTCCAAGCTGTATGTACTCACAGTAAAGAACACAGAGAACTGACGCAGTAAGATTGTGTAAGTGACACTTATCTTATGCTGACTCTTGTACTGATTGTTTACCAAATAAAAGAGCCAAGGACAGACGGACTGTCAGAGAGCTGGAATGCTGTAGCGATGCATACTGCAGAGCTGTAGTGTCTGTTCTTTCCTTGTGCGCAAGTAAAAGACCTGTGAGTGCTGTCTTCCTTCCTGTGCTGTGTGTATTTTCAGGTTTTGAACCTAACACTTATTTATGGTGTATGTCTGAATGCAAATCTTACAAGTTCGGTGAGTACAGTTGAAGATAATGTGAAGCTAATGTTAATTACAGTAGTCTAGACGCAGTAAACCTGACATTCCACTGCA
>CM045454.1:11791743-11929243 GCA_024666655.1 Dascyllus trimaculatus
CTCACGTAACCCTGCAGGCTGCCATGGCAACAGACACCTGTAGAGGCTGGATAAGACACTTTAAAAGCTTACTTATCCATTATATATACGGCATATCCATTGTGTTATGAATGAGGATATGCAGCCTGACAGTCAGGAGCATCAGGGGGTGTATAAAGACTGCAGGGACGACACTAAAATACTGCTAAATGGAATTAAAATGCCACACGCCAAATTGGATTTGGAGTTAGCATAAATGAAAGATTAAAATGGAAGAACTATACTGAATAATAATGCAAGGGGACCAAGAATATTCAGAGGGAAGAATCAACTGTAAGAATAAAAATCTTAAAATGTAATAAAATAAATGCTTTTTAATGAGTTAAAGTGTAATTGAATGCCTTTTGCATCAATCTGGAGCATAATAAAGGCAAAGTATCACATTAATGGTTCTATATTTTACCTTTTATTTCAAAAAATTAATCAAAATCTCACATCTTTTGAGTTTTTCAGCTCAAAATACTGCTAAGATGGTTCATTTCACCTTGACGCTATAGCTGCTGGTTTCAGGACTGTTTTAAATGGCTTGTTCTTCTGTTTAAAAACCAATGAGCTGCTGCCGTCTCTTCCACCTTCAGGAAGAAAACTCTCCCTGCATTTGCGATTGGCCCAGTTTGAGCTGGACGACTATTGGTTAGTCAAGTGTTTCATGGCACCTGGGTAGAATTCTTACTGACTTGTAAAGCTGGGAGGCTAACTAGTTGTGGGGACAGCTTGAGGAATGGCAGAAATAAACATCTTTAAAACTTGACAGCTTTTATTTTACACCTCCAAGTTTATACCAACAACAAAACCTTTAAAGCTGGGGTAGGCAAAAAATCTGGAAAGACAAAAAACAATAACAAAAAGAATTTTCAACCTTCCTTCTGCTCTGAACCTCCTTCCATCAGACAAGCATGAGCGCATACGAACAAGCAACACAAGCTTCATCGTGAACCTGGATATGAGCAATGTCTATATTAACCTTTTAGCATATTTCAACTGAAACGGTCTGAGAGGAAACAAGACTTCTGCATCTTCTCCTCTCTAGGTTTTCAGGCTTTAGAAAGTCTAGCCCATGACAGGAGATTTCAGTCAATCACCGAGCTTTTCACCGATCAGATAAACAGAACAAATAGCAACAAACTCTACAATGGGAAGACGATGCTAAGGACAATTCATGCTTTCCCCATCCAAGTGTCCGCAAAAGTATATGTGATGCCTTTTATCATCCACCAAAGTTGTCAAGGTTCTTTACAAGAGACTTTATACACTGCAAGCGTACTGACTGCACATTCGCAAGGAAAACAAATGATGCTCAAAACAAATGCTCATAATAAGAAAAGACTGTATGAGGAAAATCAACCTTATAATTCATCATTAAAAGAGGTGTAACTGAAGGAGTTGCTGCCAGACGTTGGAGTTGCTTTGATTTGTACATGCCTTCCATCGACAGACCCAAACTCAGCGGGAAGTTCTAAAATCTCCAGAAGTCCTGTGCCACGTCCATCCACTGTGGTCAAAACACATCTGGAATAACCACTGACATGGCATAACAGACACCATTTTTCCACCAAGCTGGTTCCAGGTCTAGTTCGGAGCCAGGGCCTGACTTAGCTCCAGTTCTTTGTGTTTCCACCACCTAATCACCAGCTCCAGGTGCTAAAAACTAGAGCTGAGCGAGCACCAACTCTTTGCTGGACCAGAGCTAAGAACCAAGTACATCAGGGGATGGAGGCTGGGGGTTATCGTGACCAACGTTTACCGGTGGAAAGAGACACACAAGCGCTAATTAGTGTCCTTTTTCATCCCTGGTCCGATCGTAGATGTATTGGAATGACTTCTAGAACACGAGGAAGTTTTGCACCAACTGTTGCGCTGAAGTCCGTACAGTTGTGTCCCACCAGTAGCGTAATCGCGGATGTGCCCAGACAACAGGCGACCTCCGCCTCACAATCAGCCTTAAGACCATCTATAGAGATAAGCATAGATATTACCGTCAACTTATTGTGTTTGTTTAACTGCTGTTTAATCGATGCAAGCCTAGTGCATGGTTGTGGGGCAGCTGTGGCTCAGGTGGTAGAGCGGGTTGTCCACTGATTGCAAGGTTCGATCCCCGGCCCCTCTGCATGCCGAAGTGTCCTTGGGCAAGAAACTGAACCCCAAGTTGCTCCCAATGGTAGATTAGCACCTTGCATGGCAGCTCTGTCGCCATTGGAGTGTGAATGCGAAACATATTGTAAAGCGCTGTATAAGTGCAGACCATTTAGTCTTTTGACGGTGTCGCAATGGCGTGGCTCTAACTTGGCTCCTTGCCAATGGAAAAGCAAACAGGTTCTTAGGAGGAACTGTTACGCCCCAGTCTAGGGGGTCAGGGACGCAACATAAAAGAGTACAAAAAGAGCAAACTTTGTCTCCAAATCAAGAATCACCAATTTATTATAACAAAAAGAGGCCTGATGTACAGGTAACAAAACAATGACCAAGCCAAAACAAAAACAAAATAGTGCTAAATATGTACAGTGCTCCTATCTACAAATAGTAAACCAAACATCCAAATTTCCACAGAATATACAAAACCACCACCCAAAACTACAACACCAACACTATCTAAAGACACAACCGAATCTGGGGACAAAGTTCTTCAAAAGCGAAATCACAAAAACCACAAGCCACTGCTGCCAAGTCGAATCTTCCCATCGTTGGAGGGAAAACGGGGGATTTAAAAAGCCGGAGGCGGCAGCACGGACCAATCAGATCAGGGCACCATGCGCTGGTTGGAGGAGGCAGGATCAGCATAGCTGGTCTGGAAAAGGTGAACACACACTCTGACGGGAAAACACAGGGCGGAATACAACGACAACACAAGACAACAAAACAGAGCGCAAACAAGACGGCCAGGGCCGTAACAGGAACCAGATTTGAACCAACTAAGCACCAGCACTGAACGAGCACCTGGTTCTTCTTGGTGGAAAAGGGGTAAGAATGAGTCAGCAGTCAACTTTCATAGTCACTGGTTTGTTCACACAGATCTAGAAAGCATTGATGCTCAGCTGAGAGGTGAGATCTGTAAAAGGAAGGCTGTGTAATATGAAATTCGGCCATTTTCACTTTGTTTTTTCCCCTTTTGTTTGCCTTTTCTACATGTCTGCCTACTGCAGCTTTAATGTCCAATTGTAAAATGGCTGAATGTCTCCTCACCTCCGCCCAATCACACAGTAACAGTACTTTATTTTATTTCATCCCATGGTGTAATGAATGCTATAAAAACATAATAGTTATTTGCTGCTATTGCGCTGTGTAAAAGTGCAGCTTTAAAGTTCCCAAGTCGAGAAACTGTCACCGATACAGTGCTCGCAGGAGGGAACAGGAAGTGTTAATAGGAGCGTTGACACTAATAATAGCTCACTGAGTGACAGCAATAAGGCCTAGTTCTAATATTGTAAGGTCATTTAAATCTGGATCAGTCTCGATCCCAGGAGGGAGGAAGGAACACGGGGATGTTTACTGAGGCTGCGCTCGTGTTTGGGTGGAAGCAGCGATACGACGTCAGGGTGTCTCACAGAAGCATGAAGGGTAAAAACAGCAACAGAGCAGTCAGCAAGAAAGTCAGATTGCTGATGACCTGAATACGGAGGCTGAGGAGAAGACGGATGCTGGGAGGAAGGAAGGATGTGGGGACGATGGAGTCGGCTGCTTATCGATTTAAAGTGAAAAAATATAATATTCTTGCTACATTATTTTAGCTCCTCTCTCTCTCTCTCTCTGCTTCCCCTCCTTACCCTCAATCTCTAGCTTTTCTCCTCACTGCCGCGGCAACCCTGCAATCTCAGCTGAGTTTCCATGGCAATAACACGAGGGAGAGCTGGGAAACAGACTGGGGGTGGGTAGATACAGAGGAGAGAGAGAGAGAGGGGGATGTTTATTACAAATTTCAGAGCAGAAATGCAATATCTGTGTGTTTATGCACTGTCTTTATTTAGCATGTGCTACGTGTTGTTTGGTGTGTGTATATTTGCACACACACACACACACACACTGCAGACAAAGCTTTGATTGGCTGGTCAGAAATTCACCATGGCAACTATTCCAGAGAGCTCAGTACGAGTTCAGCACAGTGGATCAGAGAAAATGGAAGTGAAGTGTGGGATCGAGTCAGGATTCAGGACAGACGGACCAATCAGAGGCCTGACAGAAGGCTGCAGAGGACGTTGCTGTCTGACAGTGGTGGGCATGAAATATCTGAGGGCCCGGGGCCAGAATGGCAAAAGGGGCACCTCTGTCTTATTCCATAGAATGGTGTTTTTTGGAGGGTTTTTGCCTGTTTGCTTTACCTTAAACTTGCATTATACATAAACCAGAACCTGTTTACTTACATTCACTCCCAAACACTCAGAACCAGCTCGCCCATTAGGCAACATAGGCAAATGCTAAGGGCGTCGTGGCCTCCAGGGGGCGCCACAAAATTGGGAAAAATTCACTTTCAATATATTTACATTAAAACTAGTTATAACTATTATGTCTTAAAATGGGAAAGCTCACATTGATTAAAATGTAAAACAACTGCCAGTTAATATTAGTACACAACAATGCTATTTGATTTCTTTTGATTTTCTTTTTCTTTTTGCATTTAAATCACCGACAGAGGTGGCGCCATATAAAATCTTGCCTACACTGCCACATTGGGCAGGCCACCACTGCAAACACTATTCTAGAGCTCTGTTGATTTTGTGCCTTCTTCCATCCTGCAGAGAAAACACAATATTTTCCTGTGTGGTATTAATAAAAGCATGCATACCTGTTGCTAATAATGCACCAAAATGAGTTACACCCATAAGAATTAGTTAATCTAGGGCCAAACATTTAAAAAAAATGAACCAAACTTGGCTCTTTTCCATAGTTCTGTAAAATTATACTAGTTTTTACTGAATTTGAATCAGTAAAATATATATAATACATAATAATACAGTTATTTTACAGATATTTGCCTTTATATTAAATTCAGTTAACACAACAGAGAAAATCTGTAAAATAACACTTTCAAAATTAATAATCTTTTATTATTTTTTATGCATTAAAGAGAATACGCAGTCTGACAGTCAGGAGCACCAGGGGGTGTATAAAGACTGCAAGGACTAAACTAAAATATTGCTAAATGGAATGGAAATTCTACAGGTGCCACAATGGATTAAATTGGAAGAGCAATACTGAATAAGAATGCAAGTGGATCAAGAATATCCCAAAGGAAGAATCCACTATAAGAATAAAAATCTTAAAATGTGATAAAAAATAAATGCTTTTTAATGAGTTAGATTGTAATTGACCGCCTTTTGCATCAATCTGGAGCATAATAAAGACAAAATATCACATTAATGGTCCTATATTTCTCACATCTTTTGATTTTTTCAGCTCAAAATACTGCTAAGATGGTTCATTTCACCTTGACTCTATAGCTGCTGGTTTCAGGACTGTTTTAAATGTCTTGTTCTTCTCTTTGAAAACCAATTAGCTGCTGCCGTTTCTGCCCCCTTCAGGAAGAAAACTCTCCCTGCATTTGTGATTGACCCGGTTTGAGCTGGACCCAGGTGTTACATGGCACCTGGGTAGAATTCTTGCAGACTTGTAAAGCTGGGAGGCGAACAGGACTCGAGGAATGGCAGAAAAAAAATCTTTGTGTGCATAATTCTCAATTAAATAAAGGTATTAATGTACATATAAACAGTAAAACAAATACACAAACCTATAAATAATGTCAGCATCAAAAATCAGTACACTCATAAACAGTAATTCAATTCTTTTACAATGCGTGACGATAAAAGTTTAGTTTTACTGTATTTAAATCACCTTATGGTAGAAATACTGGTTATTATTTACACTGGTTTTATAGTTTTTAAAAGGTAATCTTTTTCCTTTGGCTCTCTCGTTGTCAAAATCTCCGTCTTTTAGACTATTTGTTATTTGTGTTGATTTTCACGGCAGCAGTTTCCAGTGTTTCGGTGCTTTTCTTCACATTTCTGCACGGATATTGTTCCAAAGCCTCAGTTTGTGTCTTCAGTCGTTGCACACAAAGAGCTCTGCAGCATCACACATCAGCTCCCATGTCTTCTTTTACCTCTGTGTCAAAGCGCCGCTATTACGTAACACATGGAAACGCCTGTCAAAATGCAGCTATTGATGTGACTCATGCAGATCTGAAACCTGTTAGAACAATGCCTCACGGTGAAGTCTTTGTAAAAGGATGTAATTTGGGATTTTACAGGGCTCTTAGATCTGCTGACAATCTGTTTGCTGCCCACAGCCGCTCCGTGTCAGATTCCTTTTGACTTTGTTAAATATCAGCGGCAGAAACAATAAGTGCTGCTGTGAACTGAGAGTGAAGCAGCACTTAGATGTCGCACGGCAGCGGCAACTTACAGGCCTATGACACAGGATCAGAGCTGAAGGGGCATTTTTATGAACATAAGCCTTCATGATGCACAAAATTACAGCTGAATTACAGAGGGGAACTTTCCAGCAGCTTCTTTTCCTACTGGTCCATTTAAATCGTCCTCGAGGGCCACTGTCCTGCATGTTTTAGATGTTTCCCTCTTCCAACACACCTGATTCAAATGATCAGCTCATCATCGAACTCTGCAGAAGCCTGATAACAATGCTGGTCATTTGAATCAGGTGTGTTGGAAGAGGGCAACATCTAAAACATGCAGGATAGTGGCCCTCGACATAGACATATATACGTAGACGCCGCGTTGACTGCTGCTGCCGATTGGAGACGACGTGCCTACGCGGCGGCCATCTTGGTACAGTGCCACTCGCCCCTACAGTGCATTACGTCTATAGAGGAATGACATGTCTGCACTATAGAAGTGATCATAAATTGATCAGTTGTCAGCATATATTGTTTGTTACAAACGTCAGACATGGAGGACATAAATAGAACAAAAGCATCCAAGCATCCTGTGTCAAAGCTACACGTGTGACGTTTTTAACAAACCAAACCGTTTAGAAATCGGTCGAAAATTCAGTAAATAATTCTATTTTAAGATTGTGGAGTACCTCTTACCTCCATAGACTTACATTCACTCCCCCCTCTGCTAGCCCTGTACCAAGATGGCGGAGCTTTAGGCACGTCCCTCCACAGTCAATGCAGCGTCTACGTATGTATATCTATGGCCCTCGAGGACCTGAGTTTGACACCCCGGATTTAAAGAGTCAGTTCACCCTTTTCTTCTCCAGTACCTCCGGTGTTATCCCTCCAATCAGAGACTTCTTCATTTTATCCAGGTGTTTTTCAAATGTCCATCTCTACACTATGACTCCCCCAAAAAACTTCACTGTGCATTGGACTGATTCAAATCAAAACTATCTCGATCATAAATAGCTGAGTGTGGCGAGGTGCGTAAGAAGACAGAAGAAACCTTTATTGTCACATTTTTTACAGCGCTGTGAAATGTTGTTTTGGCATGTCCCAGTTGGGGTCAGAGCGCAGGGTCAGCCACGGTACAGTAGGAAGGGTTAAGAGCCTTACTCAAGGGCTCAACAGTGGCCTCACTGGGGTTTGATCATCTGACCTTCTAATCAGTAGCCTAGAGACTTAACCGTTGCACCACTACCCCCCTTTTTCTTGCAGCAAATGGCCTTGAGCCGGACTCGAACTCGTGACTGCTGCTAAGAGCCAGAGCCCATGTGGTAACGCCTCAACTCAGTGAGCTAAACGGCGGCCAGTGTGTGTTTTTGTAAACCATAAATCACACAGACAGAACCAGTTGAACAGAATACAAAGTACACATAGTGAAAACGAAGCTTTCTGAAGCACCGATCGCTTTAAAGCAGTCGTATTAGAAGACAGTTCACTTTTCCTGGGTGTTTGATTCAGTTGTAAATGGCGACATCTGCTGGCCAAATGCTTGGAATTACATTTAGGGACACGTGAAATCTGAGGCCACAATGAAGCAGTCAGAATAGAAGTGCACTGTGATAAATTAATGTTAAAATACAGCCAGATTTCAACAGCAGTGCACAGTTTTTGCAAAAAATAACAAATAAATACAGTGTTTGTTTTGATGTTTTAGTGCTATATGCTCTTTAAATGTTAAATAGGCTAAAAATCTCATATCAGTTTCTACATATACAGTAGAGCCCACTTAATATCATACCGCTTATTGGAATAGCCCGCATATAGTCATAGAATTTTGAAATCCAAAACCATTTCTTATGTAATTCCAGTAAATATGCCCGTTTATAGTCATAGGATAATGTCATAAGCCCGGGTATAGTCATAGGCAAATGCACAAAATTTGGTCCCAGGAATAGATAATATCATACCCAGTCACGGTATAGCAAGCAACCGATTAATTATCACACATTATTTTGTAATAAATATAGTATTAAACACTTGTTTTCTTTTTTTCAAGCAACTTTAATGTAGTTCTATGCCCATTCAAATTAACAAATTGATGACTGAAACAAGTCTCATAGGCCTATAGATCAACACAAATGCTATAATTGCTCTGATATCGTCGCCATTTTGAACCCCGCATATTAGAATAGCCCAGATATAGTCATAGTTTTGCTTTGCACGAAGGGTATGATAATAACAGGGCTCTACTGTATAAGAACCTGTCCAATTATACTGGTTTCCACATTCATAAGAATCTGTACAATATCAACAGTGTTTTTGGTTTGTGTTGTTTGTTTTGTGTTTTCTACTTTTACATTTGTACTATTCACTTTGCTGCTGTTACCTAGTTTGCCTGCTGTAGGATTAATACAGGACGACCTCATCTTGTGTTAGATTTCAGTTCTGGATTATGTGAAGATTCTCAGTCATCCAGGTCATGGTTGTCCTTGTAGTTTCAATCGTAGCATCTGGACTAGCTTGAGTTTCTCGAAGACGTTTCACCTCTCATCAGGTCTAAACTGACTATACAGTACTACATCCTCTACCCAGGAAGAACAGAGCCCATTCACACCTGGCCACAAAGGGACCTAACGAACCCCATTGTTACCCCTTTTCCACTGAGCTGGTTCCAGGTCTAGTTCGGAGCCAGGGCCTGACTTAGCACCAGTTCGTTGTGTTTCCACCACGTAAGCACCAAGTCCAGGTGCTAAAAACTGGTGCTTAGCGAGCACCAACTCTTTGCTGGGTCAGAGCTAAGCACCGAGGACGTCAGGGGCTGGGGACGGGGTTATCAAGACCAAACCCTAACCCTGTGAGAGGGAAAGACCCAATTTTTTCATTGTCTATTTTACAGCTCTGTCAATCAAATGTCAAGCTAAAGAAACCCTTGCTGACTTTAAATGCTTTTCTACCCATCTGTTTTTATCTGTATATTCAATTTGAGCATAAAAATTGAAACTCATTTATAAAAACTAAACCCATAATAACACAAAACAATGCACTGTACAGTGTACATTGAACAGGTGAGAGGGGGGTGAAGGAAGCCATCAATGTTAAACTGGAAAAACCTTCATTAAACAGAGGGGGAGGCCTGAGACATCACCTCTCACCTGTTTAAAATGGTCTGCACTTATATAGCGCTTTTTTCTACCTTAGTGGTACTCAAGGTGCTTTACAATGTGTTTCTCATTCACCCATTCACACATTAGCTGCCATGCAAGGCTCTAATCTACCATTGGGAGCAACTTGGGGTTCAGTGTCTTACCCAAGGCATGTGGAGGGGCCGGGGATCGAACTGGCAACCCTGCGATCAGCAGCTCTACCGCCTGAGCCACAGCCGCCAATGCAGTATTACATTCTCTACCCAGGAAGAACAGAACCTATTCACACCTGGCCACAATGGACCCTAATGAACCCCACTGTGAGAGGGAAGGACCCAAGGACTCGCTTAATGAGGGGAGGTTCATCACACACCAGCAGACTGAAGCTTCAACAGTGATGATGGCTCCTGAGGAGTATAAAAACCTGGAACTCCCAACCAGTCAGTTCAGAACTGATGAAGCCTCTTGGATGAGACGTCTTTGAGAAACTCAAGAAAGTCCAGATGCTACGATTGAAACTACGAGGATAATTCTGGATTATAAATCTGAAGACGCATTGTTATTTATGGTGTATGCCTAAATGCAAATATTACAAGTTCGGTGAGTACAGTTAAAGATAATGTGAAGCTAATGTAAATTACAGCAGTCTAGACACAGTAAACCTGATATTCCACTGCAGAATACTATAATCCTGTTACAGTAAACTGCAACTTTGACGCTGTAAAAGTAAAGTAAAATACTGGTGGCCTCAGTTATTGCTGTAAATTTACAGGAACATAGTCACATTGTTGAAGCTTTTATTATGAAAAGTCCTGACTTGTAGTCTGTTTTTATACACTGTGGCACACTGAGAAGCTCATCCTAAACTAAAGTCAGTACCAAACCTCTCTGACGTGAGTGGGATGTAACGAGGCCTTGCTTTGCAGGGGGGTCACGTGGCTTTTTGCATGATTTAATCAGGCCTCCAACCGTGTCACCATGACGCCTATTTGTTAAATTGTTCAAACTGTGCTGACGGTGTTATTTTTCTGGTTATATCATCTTTGTATCTTTCTGACAGTGTCTTTTAGCTTTTTGCCATTTGTGACCGTCCAGTCCACACTTGCAAAGCGGTTCTTCCTCTTTCTATAAACTCAGATGGCTGACTTTAGTTTTTCTTGGCTGTTGTGTTGCTTTGTTGCTTGACTGTGTGGCTTCACATAGACTCTGCACAGAACAACCTCTACTGCTGCTGCTGCTGCTGAGGGAAACCACACAACTGTACCGAGCTGTCAAGTCAACTGAGAAACACTTCAGATTTTATGTGCAAGACTGAGCCAAAGCTTTCCAACAATTCTGAGTTGAATTTACTAAAAACCCCAACATTAAAACCACCTTGCCCAATATACTGCACAGGTCTGCTGACCCAGTGGGAAATGGACTCGGGATCTGGGTCTGGATCTGGGAGAGGGCTGAACAGACTTGGGGAAAATTTCTGACAGACACTGTGATTTGATTTGTGGTTAATTAAGCTTCGGTTCAATATTTATAGTTTAACAAATTACCACTTTAGATATCATCAAAAGCCTGAACGCATGAATTTATAAAACCACTGACAAGACAGTTTAAACTCCGGGTCATAATAACATATATTCTAAATTGCTGTCTTTTGCTCAGTGCTTCATTTCAAATTGATTTGGAATCGATTAATTAGTCTGCCTTCGTCTGGGATGTTGGCAGTGGCTCCTGTGAGAAGTTGGGTCGGGCCTCCATGGACTGGGTTTGTTCCAGTGCATTCTGCGATCAGACTGGGATCTGGGAGGTTGGAAACTTCACACTGCACTCTTTGTCATGTTTTCAAGCCATTTCTGAGCAGTTACTACGACGTGGCAGGACTCGGTGTCCGACTGGAGGAGTGTGTTTCATCTGCAGGTGTGTTCAGGTGGGCGTCAAAGTGGTCTGAATCACAGGTTGAAGGCTGCAGGTAAAACCCCACCACTGGCCGCTAACGTCAGACTTTTTCTCTCCTGCTGCTGTTTGCATGTTATGTGATTAATGTATATTTTAAATAGACAAAAGATATACAAAAGCAGGGTGTACTGGTCCCCCTCTAGGCTTCATAGGGTGAAATTAAGGGACAGCCCAAACTGTTGGAGATGTGGGGGGAGTATTGGTACACTCCTCCATATGCTGTGGTCCTGTGGTACAAACATTTTGGTCAGCTGTTCATGAAAACATTAAACTGATCCTGAAGTTGAACATCCCGTTCTGCCCAAGCCTGTATGTCCAAGGCGATCCCCTCCCTCTAAAAGCCCTCCCTTCAGCGCAGGCAGAGTGGCTGCAAACATCCCTCATGCTTGGAAGGAAACTTATAGTCTCAGAATGGAAGACGACAACTTTACCACCAGTCAGGGTGTGGTGGTTCTCACAGTGGGCATAGTGGCAGCTCATGAGGGTCTCTCTTTTAGACTAACTAACCAGGTTGAGAGATACCCCGCTAAGTGGGGAAACTACATCTCATTCATCAAGGGACCCTGACATTTTTGCAGCCCTAATAAAGAACTACTACTGCTGGAACAATTGTTTTTTTTATCTTCATACTATCTGCCAATCGGGGCTACATGGTGGAGCGGTGGTTAGCAGCGTTGCCTCACAGCTAGAAGATCCCTGGTTCGCATCCCGGTTAGGACGCCCGGGATCTTTCTGTGTGGAGTTTGCATGTTCTCCCTGTGCATGCGTGGGTTCTCACCAGGTACTCCAGCTTCCTCCCACAGTCCAACAACATGCTCAGGTTAATTGATTATTCTAAATTGTCCGTAGGTGTGAATGAGAGTGTGCTTGTTTGTCTCTATATGTAGCCCTGTGATAGACTGGTGACCTGTCCAGGGTGTCCCCTGCCTTCGCCCGAGTCGGCTGGGATAGACTCCAGCCCCCCCGCGACCCTACAGGGGAATAAGCGGTGTATAGATAGATAATGGATGGATGGACTATCTGCCAATCCTGTTACGTTTTATGTTATTTTTTTGTTTTGTGTAGCTTTCTTAAGGTGTGTGTATATATGCAAGTTTAACAGTACGCATATACGTGAAAGTCTATGTATGTATTGTACATGCACAGGTGTATATGTACTCAAAAAATTGTCATTTTATTTTCTGTTTCGACTGTTTTGATGTATTGTCTGTTATTGCTGGGAAAAATGGAAAATAAATAAAAACTTCAAATGAATAAAAAAAGATATACAAAAGTGTTCTGTCCTCACTAAATGTACAGCTATGTAGCTAAGACAGACAGCGAACAGGAGACTTCATACTGTCAAAAATCTCTTTAGTTTACTGTAAAGCTGTAACACACAAAACATACAACAATCAGAATTGGGCATTACACATCTCAAACACACATTTAAACGTCACAACACACAACTGATTGGCATCTAAATTACCATAACTTTGAATTGATTTGTAATCTAATATGTCTAAATTAGCTTAATTAGCATCTCAAAGTCCGCTAGCTTAAATGCTAACAATCGCTAACGTTTGTTCTCTTAAACTTGTTTTAGTTTTAAATTACTTGTTAAAATTAAAAGTACTAATTGTTAGCTTGTTTACCGATTGGTATACAAACACTTTTCGACTTAAACCGAAAACTTACAGCCTTATGTGAGCCAAGACAACAGGAGGACAGCAGCACTTCGGCCATGACAGTTGCATACTGAGTTTCTGAACAATTAGCATGACAATCTTACCTGTCGCCACTAGAGGGCACTGTGAACTAATAGAAGAAACAATCAAACCTATTTATAACATTAATCTAACCATCACAAAAAGCATAAAAATATACCAGATCGCTTTCAAAATTCACTCCACTACAGGACACCAGCATTAAACAACCTCCAAACAGCAGCCTGCTACTATGAAGATGTGGATCGTGCAGTAAGGCGGCGCTGGAACCAACCCATTACTATTTTGGGGGAACATTAAAGCTGAATCCTCCAGGACCAAAGGTTACACAGCTGGACATAGCTTCAACAAAAATTATTTTACAGTGTTTTGCTTCACCTGTCAGACACTGAGGCCAACCACGGGACAAATAAAACCCAGCAAGGGCAGATGAACGACTCCTTTATGAACAAACACATACAACAGGAGCCTTTTCAGCACAGCTCATAAAATATACTGATTTTAACAAACAATAAACACATATATTATTGTGTTATAATGCAACAAAACCCACCATAGTGCTGCTAAAACACATGAAAGCAAACTTAAAACATTAAATTACAGTTGTATGTTTGGGATGAGATCATCGTTTCATTCAAAGTGACAGTTTATTACACTGCTGCATTTGTGCTGATGTGGCTTATAAACGGCCGACAGAGACTCGTGCAGAGAAAGACGGATGCTGTGACCCGGTGAGCGACTCGGCTGCCATCAGCATCAGCTCAGTGTTTTCTCAGAGTGTGAGTCACGCTCAGCTCAGCTCAGCTCGGCTCGGCTCTGTTTGTCTGCAGCTGTCGGGCTTCATCTTCCTCAGACACACTGCTGCTCTTATTCCTGCTCTCAGCGCTTCTGATTTCAGTGTCACTGATCATGTTATTGTCTATTTTACAGCTCTGTCAATCAAACGTCAAGCTAAAGAAACCCTTGCTGACTTTAAATACTTTTCTACCCACCTGTTTTTATCTGTATATTCAATTTGAGCATAAAAACTAAACCCATAATAACACAAAACAATGCACTGTACAGTGAACATTGAACAGGTGAGAGGGGGGTGAAGGAAGCCATCGATGTTAAACTGGAAAAACCTTCATGAAACAGAGGGGGGGGCCTGAGACATCACCTCTCACCTGTTTACAATGCTAAATGGTAAATGGTCTGCAGTTTTTCTACCTTAGTGGTATCCAAAGCACTTTACAATGTGTTTCTCATTCACCCATTCACACATTAGCTGCCATGCAAGGCTCTAATCTGCCATTGGGGGCAACTTGGGGTTCAGTGTCTTGCCCAGGGCATGCGGAGGGGCCGGGGATCGAACCGGCAACCTTGCGATCAGTGGCTCTACCGCCTGAGCCACAGCCGCCAATGCAGTATTACATCCTCTACCCAGGAAGAACAGAACCAACTCACACCTGGCCACAATGAACCCCAATGTGAGAGGGAAGGACCCAAGGACTCGCATAATGAGGGGAGGTTCATCACACACCAGCAGACTGAAGCTTCAACCATAGACATACATACGTAGACGCCGCATTGACTGTGGAGGGACGTGCCTAAAGCTCCGCCATCTTCGTACAGGGCTAGCAGAGGCGGGAGTGAATGTAAGTCTATGGAGGTAAGAGGTACTCCACAATCTTAAAGTAGAATTATTCACTGAATCTTCGACCGATTTCTAAACGGTTTGGTTTGTTAAAAACGTCACACATGTAGCTTTGACACAGGATGCTTTTGTTCTATTTATGTCTGCCTGTCCGTCCTCCATGTCTGACGTTTGTAACAAACAATATATGTTGACAACTGATGGATTTATGATCACTTCTATAGTGCACACAACATGTCATTCCTCTATAGACGTAATGCACTGTAGGGGCGAGTGGCACTGTACCAAGATGGCCGCCGCGTAGGCACGTTGGCTCCAATTGGCAGCAGCAGTCAACGCAGCGTCTACGTATATATGTCTATGGCTTCAACAGTGTTAATGGCTCCTGAAGAGTATAAAAACCTGGAACACCTGGAACCAGTTAGTTCAGAACTGATGAAGCCTCTTGGATGAAACGTCTTTGAGAAACTCAAGCAAGTCCAGATGCTACGATTGAAACTACAAGGATGTCTTATGTGACCTTATTCAGACCCAGTCACTACAGACATTTTTGAGGTAACTATGGTAACATGACAGACATTTTGTAAAAAGGAGGTCATGTTAAAGTTTCCCGTCCAGCTGCTTTTGCATTCCCTCTCATTAAGCTCTGTGTTCCCTACATCCAAAGAACTGAGACGAGACATGATGCAACTCTTTACATGTTGAATTTGTCGCCCATCATTCTTACAGTTGTGGCATAAAGTCCAATTCTAAGCCAGGAAAAACCCAGATTGTACAGGCTGATCGACCGGCTACCACGTTTAGCTCACACTGAACACAGATACCAATCCCCCAGTTGCTTTGTCCGCTGATAATTCCAATAAAGCTTTTTTAAACAAGATCCCTTTGTCCTCAGTGTTGACAAAAACAGAGAAGGGCAGCGATACTTTATGGGTTTTTTTATAGCTGAAGCTGCACTGCTGGGTTTACTGGGTCATTTAAACTTATTATGAATATGTTTGACTTGTCTTTCTGGACTTTATTTATGTTAGACCTAAGACTAAACAGCTTAGTCTTATGTTGTTACCAGTATGCAGCACTCTTGCAGTAGAAAGTATGGCCAATTGTGAATATTTCCATGTTTTGAAAATATAGGTTTTCTCTAAAGCACCACAAACACACTAAAATATGAATTTAGAGCATCATATCTATATACAGTATATATTTTCTTTTAAAAAATCCCTTTCTGCATCCAAATGTCTTTAGATGCAACTTTACTCGGTTGCTTCCTCTAACAGGTGCAGATCTATGAAGTCCCTGTTGCTACACGATGGCTGAAGAATAATACTATAATAATAATAGGATTGGTTCTTCAGGTTTGCTACAAATAAAACTCTGGAAGTTTGCATCCGTGTCTTTGAGGCTTCAGTCGGTACACTGCAGATTCAAAGTGGAAATGCTCTGTCATGGTGTTGACGGCTTATGTTACTCATCATCGTTCAAAACACCATTTGGACATTTTAACAAGATAATAAAAATGTTGATTATTCACTGGATTGGGTCTATAAAGGGCCCGTGTTCATGATGAAGAGCTGAACTGCCTCCCTGAGAGTGTTGATGAGCCCCTGGTCAGTAAATTGAGATGCGGCGACACCTTGTGGTCACGTTTGGTACAACAGCCCTCTGCCACTTCACACTTCTGCTCCAAAACACTGAAGAGGAAATATTCTAGTCTCTACTCAGATGTTAAACCTCCTTCATATATTTATTTTGACTGAAATCCCACATCCAAAAGTGGCCTCACAAACATTTGCATAGCATTAAAATCATTTTACTGGTCTGAGGAAATCTGAAGAAGTCGTTTTGTGGGATGTTGACGGGATATTTTGTCAGAACATTCAGCCAGGGGTGTCCAATCCTGGTCCTCGAGGGCCGCTATCCTGCATGTTTTAGATGTTTCCCTCTTCCAACACACCTGATTCAAATGATCAGCTCATCATCAAGCTCTGCAGAAGCCTGATAACAATCCTGATCATTTGAATCAGGTGTGTTGGAAGAGGGAAACATCTAAAACATGCAGGATAGCGGCCCTCGAGGACCAGGATTGGACACCCCTGTATGAAGCCTCTGTGTTTTTTCTTTACACTAATATGCACATTACATGAGTCATATGGAGGGTTTTCTATTAGTTTAAACATTTTTTTAACAGAAAGCTTTGTAATACTTTTACTCTGCACACAGTAAAAGTGCTTCTGAGTAAAAAAACAAGATTAATAAGAACAATTATAGGACTGTTACTTAAAAAGATCCAGTGAAGTCTATAAAAAGTTGTACTGTTATTAATGGTGTTGATTTACCTGAGTAATTCACATATTTGAGAAAAATTACAGAGTACTACTTTTACTTGACTATAATACATATTAAGACTGAGGTCCTAATTTAACTCATTCAAACATAAGGCTGATACTCTGCAGTAATAATAATTATGGTGATTAACTTATTGAAGTTGTGAGAAAGTCAACAAGTTCACAAACACAACCAAAACCAGAGCAGTGGAGGTTTTCGGCAGCAGGTTCTCCTGACTGTCACCCCAAAACCCTGCTGTTGGAGCTCATGGACGTCTGTCTGTCTGAACCAGGCCAACGTTAAAATGGCTTTTGGCGTTTCACACCTCTCAGGAGTGTTGTGGAGTTTACTGGTGGTGAAGTCAGAGCTACTCCTTGTTCCAGATGGCTTCTGAAAGTCTGCATTTATACATTTATCACTGCTAGAGGAATATTAATAATACTAGCATTAATAACAGAAACAGTAATTTCAGTGGTATTAGGAATCATCTTTTTAGTAATAACAATCGTAATAACTTTAAAAATCAGGCCGATTGGTTCTAATCATGATTGGTAACCTGACTTGTTTGAGTATCGTCAACTACAACAGGGGTTCTCAACTGGTCCAGCCTCAGGACCCACTATGTCTCTATTAATAACAGTCGCGACCCAAATTGTTGAAGTTTGCTGTTCTTCTTAACAAATTAAGGTTTATTTGGGTGCAGTCTCAACGCATTTTGATACAACACAGGAACATTTTGGGTTATCTTTTGCTCATTTTGGTATATTTGGACATTTTTACAAAGTTTTTGGGTGTATTTTGGCCAATTTTGACAGATTCAGAACATATTTTGGTTCATTTTCGCACTTTTTTAAGCATAATTTCTCCAATAAGCTGGCAGAGACAGATCTAGAGGTTAATAGTGGGCCACTACTGGTGTCACCACCACTAAATATCCTGCTACTGAAAGCAAACGGTGTCATAAGAAACACGTCCTTTAAAATAAAAGACTTTATACTACTACTTTTTGCTTCTGCGACCCTCTAAAAATGGCTTCGCGACCCACTTTTGGGTCCCGACCCACCAGTTGAGAACCACTGAACCAGAAAAAAGTGAGCCGACGGAACCAGTCTTTGTTGTCCCAAACCTTTTATTGCAGCTCCCAGAACAGATCATTTACAGAAAATGGTGCCACTTGAAATCTCCTTGAAACAATCCATCAGTACTTCACAATAATTTATTCACCACAGTAAGAGTCTGCAGGCCCGAGTCAGACCCGCAGACTGAAGGTTGTGACCGACGACGACACCGTGAGGCGAACAGAAGGCCAGTTTGTTTCTCCATCAGTCCCGCCCATCACTAACTTTTACCATGTGTGTTATTTTACCAGCTTCTGCTTTGCCTGGAGACAAAGCCGCCCAAATGCCACAACCGTCTACAGCCTGGACACGACTTCTGATCAAACATTAGCCATGAGAAACTGCACAGCCTGCTTCGTGGGGTTGCTGCAGCCTGGCTTCTCCGCTGCTTTTTACTTTATTGCTCTTCTCTTTGTCTCGTTTACAGAATCAGAGTTTGTCCTGAAGTAGCGCAGCCCCTCAAACCCGCCCGTCGACAAACAGCTTATGGCTTTGTAAAAAGCTTTTTAAAGCATTTTCAGAAAGTAGAGTTCTCTTTTTTATTTCTCCGAGTTCTTTTTAAAAATGTTCCTTTTTTTAAAAATCTAGAAGCTCTCTCTTGGTAAAGACTCTTCAATGTTAAAAAGGTTTTACACTTCACATTGACTTTACAAAGTGTTAAGAAGTAGAAAAGACCAGCTAGTGTTACAGGAAAAGAAAAATAAAGGACAATGACTTACTACAAAAACAGCTACTGCACACGACTGGAATGTGTTTCATCCCTAACAAACAACGTGGTAGTTACAGTATGTGAGAGACACAAAGTGGGACCAAAAAAACCCACCAATCCCACTGAATGTAGTGCGCTGTAATGACCTCTACAACATCGACACATCATTTACTGTCAGTTTTCCATCATCTTAATGTGATGCTCAGATTCCATCCCACACAGGGTCATGTACACTTAAAACAGGGGCACAGAAAAGATGTTTACCTGCAGGTCTGGCCGCAAAAACAACAAAGAAAACACTCCTACTTGGCTTTCTGAACTAAACATGTTGAGTGGTGTGAACGATGACGCTCCGGCTACTGTGGAGCAAACACACCGAGATTATTTCTGCTGTCAGAAAGAAAAAAAAACGGGCGCGGTGAATAAAGAAAAGTGTCACCAAAGTTTCCCTTTAACGAAGCGAAGGTACTGATGATAAAAACAAACACTTGGAGCTCCACAGGAATGTGACGCCTGATCTGTTTAACCCTCCGTGAACCAGACTTTTAAAACAGTGGAGTCTGGATACAAAACGCTCTTGTTCGGCTCACACAGGGTTAAAAAAAATGCTTCTATCCTGCCTGGATCTGCATGCCGGGCTCCCCACAGGGACCCGTCTAATCGCTGGTGTGTTTGGGGGGCGAGAAAAGAACTTCTGCACCGTTCGTGGCGTCCTCACTAACATCACAGTTCAAACTCAAAGAGCTGAAGATTAACTTATTCGATGGTCTTGCAATCAAATGAGAAAATATGGGAAATAAACAGCTATGAATCTACAGAACACACACACACACACTCAGAGGTTCATATAGTCAGAGAAAAGTCAAACACAAATCTAACATCCTGACACTACGGCTCACAGAGAGGAATGAGTAGCAGATTTGTCGACACACTCACAAAGATCACAGTCAAACAGACACACACAGCTTTCTCTCCGAGTTCTTGTGCTCATGGCTCATCCTGGAGTCCACACACACCGAGTGGTAACTGAACCGGCTGGGTGACGCCGCGCATCACAACACCTTTGCATAGAATCTCTCCAGTGCTGTGGAGCTGCTTTCTCCGTATTCGTCAATGATTCTGCAATAAAGGGGGCGCAGATGATTTGATTCAGAGAGCAAAAAATGAAATATTGTTTCGCCTCCGTCAGCAGGAGGAGACGCCAGCCGAGACATTCTGCAGAGTTCACAGTGAGGTTTCTGATTTTGTTGTCGCGGCCTTTAAAAGTGTGAAGCTTCTGAACCTATAAACACCAGAGTCCTCTAACTCAGAGACTGTTATGAAACTAAAGATTTGTCTTTAGACGTCAACTTTGGCCTCTTTTTTTTTTTTGCTTGGCAACAGAGGTTCGCTCCAGGAAGCCAAATTACGTCACTGAAAAAGTTGCAGACTGGTTTGATGTGACAGCTCGTACAGATGCAAGACTCTGGTAGACCGACTGTACACACACACACACACACACACATTTCACACAGCCTGGAAATCTGGCCACACACACACACATACACAACTACAACACCCTGAACAAAAATGGAAAAAGGTGTTCTACGTAGACAGGAGGAAGAAGAACGATGAGCCAGAAACTCAAATGAAACACAAGGAGGGTAAAAACAGGAGTACCATATTAGTAAACAGCTCATCCATCATCTCACACATTTACACTAAAAGGAGGATTCAGAGGGGGGAGAACAGAGGGGGGGGAGGAGGGGGAGGGGGGGAGGAGGGGGAGGGGGGAGGGAGAGAGAGGCGAGTGTTGTCATGACGACTCAATCGTCTCTCTGGAGGTGGAGAGATGCATCATCGCTCTGAGCGCGCTCAGATCGTGCTGATGCAGCGTCAGTGGGTCCCTGCTCCGTCACCGTGGCGACCGCTGCAGCCTCTACGTTTCTACGGGAAACAAACAAACAGGACGATGTTCAGTTTTCACCTGAGCAGGCTGGATTTCATCACACTGCACCTCACTGGAAGCTGATCTGTGTTGCTGCGTCCAGTGAAACTAATCGGAGCTGACTTGATACCGATCACGCTTCACTCTGGACAGAACCAGATGTGCAGAAGTGCCGGTTGCTATGCAGAACTCCACGTTATAAAGGCTTTCTCCTACTGATGCAGCTGCAGCAATACAAAGCTTTCATCTGAGCACTATCTAAGGGTTACGAAACACATATATTGAAGTATATGGATTCATAAATTGACTTTTAAACATTGTGTGTCCACCCTGGTGACTAAACTACATCAAAACATTGGTTTCTTTTAGAGGAATAAACAATATTCCCCACTGCACTGTAACTTTCTGCATAGGCAGCTTTTGTTTTTTTAAATCAGTACTGGATTATGGTGACGTTTCATCCATCAGCTGTGGCTCTGAGCCCCTGGATGCCATTTATTGCTGTGCTTTAAGACTCATTACTGGTCATAAACATTATAATACTCATCACTGTGAGCCGTATAATGAGGTCATTTGGCCTTCGCTCTCTGAGTTTTGTTTATTTACAAGGCTCTTACTGGTTTTTCACCCCCTTACATTACCGTCTTTAAATGTGGGTCTTTACTGAACTGTGGTCCTGCAAAACCTGGAATAACCTGCAGAACAATCTAAAGCTGTCTTTTTATCCTTTTATCCATTTTAAATTAATCTTATTTTATTTCCAGTTGCTCTTGTTTTAGTCAATAATTAAATGCTCTAATCAATGTTTTTATTACTTTCTTAACTTTGCCTTTTAATATTTTATTGCTATCCAAGTTTATTGTGTGTGTGTCAACATCTTTAATTGTCAGACTCTTGTAAGTAAAGCCTTCATAACTCAACGTGCTCAGAGTGTGAATGAAGGTTGAATAATCTCAGGGAGCATTTAGAAATGATGTGTAAATGATGTTGCACTGGCAGACGACTGGAAACTATTCTGACAATCCATAATAATTGTAGTTATTTTTCAGGTAAAGATTTGCTTTTAAGCTTTTTATGTCATAGTAAAATAAATATCTTTGCGTTTGAGGCTGTTTGCTGGACAATAAAACACATTTTAAGATGTCAGCTTGAGACGACGGAAATTATAACGAGCAATTTGTTTTTTTTTTCCTTCTTTGACATTTATATCAGCAAAACAGATTAATGCCAGATTGATCAATAATTGGCCTCTGACAAGGTTTCTAGTAACAAAAAGATCAGATAATGTTCCTGTCAAAGCAGCCAAAGTGCAGCCAACTATCAGTTCCACGTTGACAGCAGACTTTCTTCAGGAAACAGCTGCTCTGGTCTTTGTCTGTTACCTTGGATTGCACATCGTTTCATCACTTTTCATTGCCGAGCCACAAGCAGAGCAGAGCTTCCCGTGTTTAAATCCCTCACCTATCACTGATTTAATCCCTAAAATCTCAAAGTTGCATATTTATATGCTTTTTTGAAAATGAAAATAATCTTTTAATTCCTTAAAATGCCTTAAATGTAACTCTACTCTTTACTCTAGAATGTGCAGATCATTGAAGTCCAAGCCTACGACTCTGTTCAAACACTGTAAAACTACTCTGCGCTCCACAATGGTGAGTTGTAATATTAGAGTAATTAAGCCAAACATGTTCAAACCTGATACTGATTCTGAGGAAGAATAATTACAGAGAAAGCTTCACACAGCAAGTTGACAGGACTGATTCTTTAAGTTTGTTGGAAACACTGTTTACCTGTGGGCTCATCCGGAATCTGTTCCTCTGACTCATCAAAGTCTGCTGCTGCTGCAAAGAGGAAACACACAAGCAGAAAGTAAGAACAAAAAACAATGAAACATCCCTCACAGAGCCTCTGATCCCCTGAATGTAAAGGACCTCCTTCTACACTTGAAGGTTTTTAGAAGCCAAGAGTGTTTATCACCTTCTTCTGCTGCCTCCTCTACTTCGTCTGCTGCTGCTTCTTCTTCTTCTGTCTCTGTGAGGAGAAAAAAGCCCAAACATTTTAAACCATGAACAGCTGTAAGCACCTATAAAACATCGTCATCATCAGTTCAAGTATTCCAGATGCATTCCAGATGTTCAGAGCTCGTAGATGCCAGGTAGCACCTCAGCAAATTATCTCCAGAACATTAAAACAACGATAAAGTCTTCTCTAATCTGTGTTACTGGACTAATCGCTCACCAAGTGTACGCTGAGGTCAGATGAGCCTCCTGAACTTCAGTCTGTGCTGATAGTTCAGTTATCAGAGCCGAGTTATGACTGACTCACAGTTTCTTTATCTACTGGGACACACACACGACCAGCACACTGACCAGTTCTAGTCAGAAGCTTGAGTGAAAGGAATCACAGGGTTTTACTGAATTCATTTATTGAGCTGTGTGTCACCCTAGAGCACAGGTGTCAAACTCCGGTCCTCGAGGGCCACTATCCTGCATGTTTTTGATGTTTTCCTCTTCCACCACACCTGATTCAAAGATTCGCTAATCATCAACCTCTGCAGAAGCCTCATAACGATCCTGATCATTTGAATCAGGTGTGGCGCAAGAGGGAAACATCGAAAACATGCAGGATAGTGGCCCTCGAGGACTGGAGTTTGACACCCCTGCCCTAGAGGCTTTGAGTTAAAATTCTCTGGTGTTGTCATAATCATTCCTTTTCTGGCAACCAGTTGTCCATGCAGGACTCGTCACCCTGAAACCAGACCATGTGTGGTGTGTCAGGAAACAATAAGCCTAACTCTCTTTCGACAGCAAATCTGCAGAACTGCTCTTCAAAGCTAAAAGCTAGGATCAGAGTAAAAAACTGAGCGGTCTACCTCATCCTCTTACTCATCTCCTTTCTTCTTACCTGGTACTGTCTGCTCCTCCATTACTTCTTCTTCAGGAGCTGCCTCTGCGGCCTCCTCTTCAGCCTGTTCCTCAACAGGTTCTTCTGAAGGAGCTGCCTCCTCTTCTTCAGCTGGTTCCTCAGCAAGTTCCTCAGCAGCTTCCTCAACGGGTTCCTCAACGGGTTCGTCTGCAGGTGCCAGCTCCTCTTCTTCTGCTACATCTTCAACAGCTTCTTCTGTAGCCGTCTCCTCCTCAGCAGCCTCCTCCACAGGTTCCTCTGCAGGAGCTGCCTCCTCCTCCTCCTCCTCCTCCTCTGGTGCCGCTGCTTCTTCTACAGCTTCTTCTACAGCTTCTTCTGAAGGTTCTGCCTCCTCTTCAGGTTGCTCCTCAGCAGCTTCCTCTGCAGGAGCAGCCTCCTCTTCTTCAACTGGCTCTTCGACAGCTTCTTCTGTGGGAGCGCTCTCCTCCTCTACAGTCTCAGCCGCCTCCTCTGCAGCTGCCTCCTCCTCGGGCTCCTCCACAGCAGCAGGTTCCTCCACTGCCTCCTCAACAGTCTCTTCGGCTGCAGCCTCCACCTCCTCTGCAACCTCCTCAGCTGCTGGTTCTTCCTCAGCTGGAGCATCCTAATCATGCAAAATTGTCAGAAATTAGTAACAGCAGTTGTTTGTGTCAGCTACATGGGTTTTTTCACTCTTTCTTTTGTTGCTCTTCCTTCTTTACATTTGCAGTTTTAGAATTTTTCAAGTGTTTGTTCAGTTCAAATATATTAAAATCAATGGGAACTATTTAATAAGTGATGAGGTAATAATATAGGTAAAATCTACATAATAGAATATGGTTTCTGCTGTGTGCTCTCTGCACAGATAAAGTAGGAAAGAGTAGGTGAAACCCTGACTGCCAGCAGGAGGCAGAAGTTTTACAATATAAAACTGGGTCCTTCCCTTATGTGTGACACAGGTCGGTATCAGTTTAAATGAGGCTTCACATTATTTCATTTTACATATTGGGCTTAAGTGCATAAGTGCAGCTAATGACTCACACATTTCACCACACATTAAGACAAAGAAATGTCTGCTAGCGTCATAAATCAAGTATGAAACCAGGAGGTGATGATGTTGCAATGCACAATAAAAAAGCCACATACCTCCTCAACAGGCGCATCCTCCTCTACAACAGGAGGCTCCTCTTCCAGCACCTCCGGATCCTCCTCAAACACCTGAAAATGAAACCGGGTTAGTGGGTTTACATTTGAGTTTGTTAAACTTTTAAAGGTGCTGTATACGAGATTCAGATCCCTTGGATGTCGCTAGAGTGCAGGCAACTCAGATCCGAATGAACAGGCATGTTGTCTCTTGCATTTAATTTACAAGCAGAAAACTTTGTTTGCACGAGAAGCAGCAGAAAAACAGAGTTTCAAAGGAGGGGACCTGCAATCATTAAAATGCATGAACTTGCACGTATGTTAGCTCCTACTAGAACACACACAAAAAGTATGACTTCATTCTCTGCTATGGGCGCTTTTTGCTGCTATATTAATGAAACACTTCAGTTCAAAATCTCGTATCTGACTTCGAAAATGAATTGAATATTAAGCTTCTGGTATACATTTAAATTTCTTAATTTTAGGCAGGGAAGTTGAAAAGTATAAAGAAAAATGTGAGTCTTAACTGGACGTAGTTCCTCTTATGGTCTTATCATGAATAACCTGGTCAGTACCAACCTCGGTTGCTGGCTCTGGTTCTGGTTCAGGCTCTGGTTCAGCCTCAGGTTCTGGTTCTGGTTCAGGCTCAGATGCGACCACTTCAGGCTCAGCTGCTTCCTCAGGTTCAGGCTCTACAGAGGAGAAGCAGAGAGTTTAACAGAACCTTCTTTATAAACACAGACACGCCTCCTTTAGTAATTCAGGCTTATAACACTGAAAAATGTGACCGACATAACTCCAGATATCACCGATTGTAGATTTTCATATTTGACAACAAGCAGTGGCCGAGGCGTTAACACACATTCACACCGACGTACCTGGAGGTGGTGCTAAAGTGTCCTCTGCAACAGCAGCTTCAATAACATCTTCCACTGGGACAGGGTCAGGCTCAACAATAGCTGAGGACAGAACACATGAGGCTCAAGAAGAAGGAAGTAATTTCATTCATAAAATTGAGAAGGTTTTAATCTTTTCTACTCATAATGTGTATATTCTTCTGCGACAAATTGTGTTTTATTGTGTTTTTCTTATATCATTGGTGCACTTAGGGAGTGGCTCTTTAAATCTCATTGTACTTTGTGGAATGACAATAAAGGCTCTCTGTTCTACTCAATACTATTATCTTACTAAAAATAACTTTATTACATACTCACCTGCCCTGCTTTTATAACAGCAGACATGTCCGGTCTAACTGATTACATTCCACTTTAAATGCAATTTAATGAGTCAGCAGTGTAATAAACTCCATTCACACCCATAATGTGATACAGGTCTAACCTGCGACAGGAATCAGTTCGTCAGACGATCTTATTTCACAGCCCAGACCTCAGAATCTCAATGAGTGATGTAAAAACTAAACAAAAACTCTGCTCCACGCCAGGCTCACAATCATTTTTTGATTAGTGGCACATGTTTAAATGAATAGTCTGATGTAGCCACCGTGTTCATACAAGCAATGTTTGCTTTTGTTGACACCAGATGCAACGCCTGAAACTATCATAGGTGGAAAATGCTCGAGGCATGTTTTAATGTGAACGACCAGCATCGAACAGTTTGATATGAATAAATCTAATATGGATCATCAGGCCTGTTTAATATCTGTCTGCTGTCTGAAGGCAGTGCTAGTTAAAAATTCAGAAGTATGAAACAGTTAAAGCTTTAAAGAATTATTGCTGTTGCCCTTTATAAAGGGGTTTTACTCCAACGTTCAGATTTGAGTTTTATACGTTTCTTTTATGATCTACAGTCTTAACCAAGTTTCTATGAGGAATAGACAAATAAGACAAAATAACGTTATACTGTGAGTGCTTGGTGCGTTCACCAATGAATAGATGGATTTAATGGACCGGCTTTATTAGCTGATCGACTTTCAATGATTATCTGAGAAGGACAGATGGAGGGACAGATGGAGGAAGAGGAGTAACCAATAAATCCAGCTGACTGCTAAGGTGGAGGCTGAAGCATTAATAGAGTTAAGTAGAACTACAAACATGTTATACTTTCTTTCCATTCAATGATTCTTAGTTTAAAAAAACACATTTCATCAAGTTCTTCAGCTAGCTATCAAAATAAATCTACATTTAAGAGCAGTTAAGTTCTAGTCCTCCTCTTGAGATGTGTTCAAAGTACACAGCTTTTCAACTTTTGACACACAATCGGACAGTTTCTGATAACAAATACCACCAACAGCTGATTATTGATACTCTAACGCTCTGTCACCTGTATTCCCTCTTCATGTTTCTGCAGACAGAGTGTGCAACTGTGTGGACATAAACATGTGTTACCTTCTGGTTCTGGTTCTGGTTCAGCAGCCTCCACTGGGGCAGCGGCTTCTTCACTACGAGACGTGACGACAACAGCCTTCTCTTTGAGTCCTACATGAGACGATGCACAGGTTGTTGGCAGGAAACAGATGTGTACAATGCAGACACAGGATATGTACTGTTTGTGTGCCGCCATTGAATTAGCACATTATCAGTGTATATTCAGTCATTGTGAACATGGAGGCGGATTATTTACAATTCCATACGCACAAATGCATGTACAAAATAGCTGCATTGCTGGTACTGCTGGACCTAAGTAGAATTTTATTTCATAGAATACTGGCAGCATCATTTCCACAAATTGCCATCACACCATCTAAAATGGCTTGGGTTTCCTTTGCTGGCACTTTAAAGTCGAATCAACCATTTTATAATTGAATGCTGAGATATTCTGGTTTGTCTAAAACCGACAGAAAACACAACTGTAAAGTTACACACAGTTTTGCTCAGCTCTAGCCCAGACATGAAAACTTTAACGGATGCAAAGGACAACTGACTCCTTATCTCTCTTTTGTCACAGTCCTGCTGTGTTCTTGGTACGATTAATAAGAGTTACTGACACTGGCAGCAGTCATTCAGGCTAATAATCATTAAAAGACAACAAAATGTACACAAATACCATCACTTCCAAAACTAAGAAAATCCATGTTTTAAATTGGACCTTGTCTTCTTCACTGACAGCACTGCGATATACATTTACAGTATCTATTTAAATATACTTAATAAACATTAATAGAAAAATCTGTAAACTGTCTGCAGCTTTGGGCTTAAACAAACAAATCTTTTGTGTTAAAAAATACAACCAAGACTGATAAGCTGCTGAACATTAGTGGCTATTATTTAATACTGCATTAAGTTTAATTACTACTATCACAAACGTCTCAAACATCAAAACCTAAACTTCTCTGCTCAACATAATCACTCGTTTCGTACCAGTAGAGTCTTTTGTTTGGCCGTGAGTTGAACACCGTCCACACTGTCTTCTCGCCTCCTCTCAATGAACTGGCTTTGTCTGATCTAATAGTTATCGACTGGCATCATTTCCTTGTGCTACCTTCAGATGGATTTATTTTCAAGATGATTTTTCCCTTTCTGCATAACGTGTACTCCTTCCCGTGATTGGTGCAGTTTATCTTAATAGTTTTACGTCAACAATACACCTTCTGTGGCTCCACGTCTCTGCTTCATGTTAGGATTTTTTCATTTGCTTTATGTTTAAACTCAGTTTAAGTTTTGTTTAAGTTCCTTGTTTTTGTTTTTTGTGCTCATGTGAAGTTGAACCACAGGTAAATGTAGATGCTCAGGTTGTACCAGTAGCAATAAGGCTATAGTGAAATAAAAAATGCACAACAGACTGTACGTATGTAGAGGAAGCTTCAATCTTGGATTCTTTCAATTATTCTTGAAACACATCTGTGCGATTCTTCATCAAACATCCAATAAACTCCAAAACATTTCTTTTACACGTAAATAAACAACACCTGCATGGATCCAGAAACTTTATTGACAAAAGAAAATAACACATTTGTTGTGGTGAAACATAAATCTCCTTAATTTAGAAAAACTCACATTTTTTGACAAGTTTCCAACACTGGGGATGTGAACGGTAGCCCAGTGACTGCAATTTAATCAAGTCTAAATATGAGTACCATGAACAGTGAAGTACATCACACTAAAATCAGTGCTTTACAGCATCATTTTTTCTATTCCCTGTAGTTTATGTCCAACTCTTTTCCATTTCTCCCATTTTTCTCTCATCCTTTAAGTAAAATGACAAAAATGGTGGAAAACAATGGAGGCTGGCTACGTGTACACAATGACTCCCAGCTGTTTAGGGTACAAAACAAGTGTAGCTGCTCTATACATGATCTGGCTGTTTTTAGGTTGCTGCAGCCCCAAAGACTCTTACATTTGCTATTAAAATTAAACTAGCTAGCTCCAGAACATGAACATAATTATGAAACAAGCAATTTTGTCACATAACATTTAAAATTCATCAGACAACAGACCGAAAAATGACTTTTTTCTTTAACGATTTAAAGATCAAAATGTCTTTTCTATTGTTGTCATGCTTCTAAAAGGACACTTTGTCACAATGCTTTTTAATTTGTTGATTTGCTGAATAAACAGCCTTTACTGCACATCATTTATATTGTCATTTGTGAAGCATCTTTCAATAGCTAAAAAGCTGATTTATGCGCTGACTTCATGACTGGGAAATGTGAAATAGTCAGTATGCATATCCACAATGAGGCCAAATGGGGCTGGGTATCATTTCAAATCTTTCAATTATAGTGTAGATAAAATACAAGTGGTATCAATGCATTGCTCTGAGGAATACACATATTTTATCAGCAAATTCCATTTTAAGCTGCATCTGACCAACAAAGCCGAACTCCTCAAAGGTATTTGTTGTCCAAACTGTCTAAAATTAACGAAATTCTTCTTCAAAATCAGAAAATGTCTAATCCATGAATAAAACATGACTTTGAGTCTGACCAATCATTGTGGTTTTTGATGACCAGAATGTACCAGTGCACCAATCATTACCCGGCCCTGATGTTTTAAATGGCGAACACTGGCTTCCTATGGGATCGATTTATTCCTCTGACAGCTCATCACCTCTCACTTCATTTCTTGCCTCCTCTGTCAGATTTCTCAGCTTTGCTTTTCTTTCTCTTCTCTCTGGCAGACTCCTTCCCTCTCTCCACGTCCTCTTCCTGTGCCTTCTTTCCCTCTCCCTCCCCCTTTTTCTCCGACTTCTCCTCTTTCTCTCCTCCTTTCTTTGATTTCTTGTCGCCTCCCTTCTCCTCCTTGTTCGCTTCTTCCTTTTGCTCCTCCGGTTTTTTTGCCTTTTCCTTGTGTAGTTTCTCAAGAGCCTTCTCCATCTCTTCTTTCTCCATCTTTTCCTCCTCCTCCTTCAGCTTGGTGGCAACTCTCTCCTTCACTCTGGCTGATATTTCCTTCCTGCCCAGCTCCAGCTCCTTCTCCTCCTCCTCTTTGGCCAGGAGCTGCCTGACTTCGGCCAGAGCCAGCTTAGCGAGCTTTTTGGCCTCTACACGTTCATGGATGATTGCCAGCTGCTGCTTCAGAGCTTCCCGAAGCTTCCAGCCCACGTCTTTAGTCGTAGAGGTTTCTGAGACGGATGATCAACAACACAGTTTGGTGTTTCGCCACTCAGAAATCATTATGGGTTGAAGGGCCATGCTCAGATTCACTCCGTTACTGGACATCACCACACAGCAGGCAGGCATGTGCACGTCAGCGGATGAATTGGGAACATTTTTATCCACAGCAAGACTGTTGCCATGCCATAATGCTCTTACACTCTCCTCCAAGCAGTGTGCAGATTTCGGAAACAACACTGGTTTGTTATACCCAGTCTAAGCTGGTATTTACACCAGTCAAGTTACTCTGGTAGTCTGATACTCTGCACAGGTGTAACACAAGTTTCACTTTTCACGCACAGGCACAGAATTAGGCCCAATATCTTCCAATCTCCACAAACCAACTGTTAGAAAACTATATATTAACTCAGAACTTTATTTATAGAACCAGAAGTTTATTTACAAAACACATCTGCAGGGTTTTAGTTTGTTTATCAAATTCACACACACTTAGCTGGACCACAGTCAGCTACGAGTGGGTCAAACTTCACCCATTAGTTCAACCCACACTGTAACACAGCACAGCTTCATGCATGTGGCTGCAGGACGATACCTTTCTTAGCTCCTCTCCTGGCCTCATCTCCAGGTTTTTCATCTGATGTTACACAAAAACAAGACAAGAGTTACACCACTCCACTCTATTATATGGAATACCTCTGTTGTTGTTATACAACATGAAGCGATCAGTCCATTTACAGAGCAGTTCATCCAGTAGCAGCTGCACTTAATGCACAAGCTATTTACACAGCTCTATAAACTGTCATCCACCACAAATGCTTTTTGAAGCTAATATCAGCCTCAGGCTGCAGCGAAGCAGCAACTTTACTTGGCTGGGAACTTTGCTATAAATCAGTGACAAACTGAACTCCAGTTCAGCTACGCAGAACACAACAGTAACCTGGTGTTGTAATCAGGGCTAATCGCTGATGAAAAGCCAGATTCTGATTTACTGACACATTTCCATGTACAGGCCACAAGAGGACATGGGGGCAGAGTTGAAGCTCAGCGGACGAAAAATGCACCACTGTCACAACAGCTGCCATGCAGGGAAACTATGCAGTGTGCAGAATGGTTTCCTATTTTAACACAAACTTCAACTGATGACTGAGATCACAGCATCAGTTTTCTGTGGAAAAAGAAAGAAAATTAACTTTTAGTCTAAACTGAAAAGTGTTTATATGGCTTTATAGCAATGCCAGTTTGCATTTATAGTTTAGTCATTTCTAAGCTCACCACAAAGTAAAGCAAACTAAGAGGTTTAAAGGCAGCAGCCCACCAAGGCCCAGAGAAGCTGCTCGCAATTGTCCCAGATACTTAGATCCTCCAGTTCCTGCTCGTTTCCTCTGTCTCCTCCTGAATATAGGCACTGGGAGTTCTGGTTGGATTGGAAACATACATATTCATAATACACAAAAAGGCAGATTTAAGTTGGAGTAAAGAAAGCAGTCCAAAAGATGCCTTCACTAAATGTAGGAAATGCTTTTATACTCCGTCTTTCATCGTCCCAAAACACAAACGCCCACAATCAGCTTTAGAAACGAACAATGACAGAAAACCATTAGGCCTTTTACACTTACGTTACAGCAGATAGAAAATTACACGAGGCACAATATGACCAGCTAAGGAAAAATACTACGAAGGTTAGTCTTGCCTGTCACTGAAATTTCATGCAGCTGCCTCCCTCTGTTATAAGTCAAAGCAATCAACACTTTTACAAATCCAGCACAAAGTCATAGACCCAGGCGTTTCAAGGCTTTTGACAGGAAAACTTAAGTCTGTAAAGTAGCGGAAAACTCAAGCAGGAGTCACTACTTTAATCTGACCCATTAAGCTGTGAAAGCTCAGCAGACTGTCATCCAGACAGACATGTGTACCTCTGTTTCTGCCTCTTTTCCTCACTCCGTGCACTCCACTCTGCTTATCTGACATTTAAATGAACACATACAAAAACACAGGAAGGATAAATAAAACATGGAAGCCAATGAGCTAAATAATAAAGAAATAGTCACTCAAAACCACGTGCAAGCCGATGCAAAAGTAACAGGTATGATTCACGGTTAGTTCTTCAGCCTCAACTGCTTCCAAACAATTCACACAATAACCAGCTTGTGTGCCTGTGTCAACCTTTTAAATATTTTTTAGGATTACCCAGAAAAAAAGAGGTCAGGGCAACAAGAGAGATAATTTGAAATATGTGCTCAGGGAATTCAAGTCTAACATGTGTCGGCAAAGGCAGCACACAAAACCACATTGACAATGAGTCAGCGGAAATCTGTTTTTCAAAGGGTGTTTATCAAATATCTCTTAGCTTATATTAGTAAAGAAAGAAAGAATCACAGAAAAGGTCAAGTTAAAATAGATCTGTCAGGTTACTGCAAGAAAATTACTTTTTAATAAGGTATTTTTGGCAGATATTTGAAGTATAAAGGCAAGGGAAACTGTGACAAAGCCAGCATCAGACAATAGGACTGGTTCATATATTCTGCCCATTAGGGATACTGATTGGAGGCAGACTGGTTTTCAGGTTGGCTGTACGTGGTCTGAAGGGAGAGGCCTCAGTCACTTCCGTAAAAGTTACTATGAAGTTCTGTGAATCCTTCATCTTTCAGGGTTAATTTCATTGCATCAGCAGCATTGTGAAGTTTAATTTCTCTGACAAGTGAAAGTTGAAGTCACTCCACCCCAGAACAAGAAGAGCCCGTTTCTGAATCAGGCATCAACCGTGCCTTCATAACCAGCCAGTAAATTCACACAGAAGCACACCTTCTGTCACATGCACAAGACAACACACCTGTGGCTAGTTTCAGCTGGCTAACCTTGTGGCGGTTATTAGTCGATTACAGGAATATCTGAGGAATCGAACATGTCTTCTGAATGATTAAAGTTTTGTGAGTCTTAACCCATCACCCCCTCCTAAAGCAGCTCACTGTCCTTTCACCTTTAACCCACAACACAAACATGAATAAATTCTACCTGTGCACAGGCACAAACCTTAAGTATTAAAGAAACAAGTTTTAAGGTGTCACGCCTGACAACTACTGGTATGTGTCAGTCACTTTTATTTATTATGGTTTGAGGGCAATGCGGAGAACAGGGCAGAGAGTGAAATATGCTACTGCTGAGCAGAGGAGCGCCTTAAAGACAACCAAAAACAACAGCATGAAGCTTGATTCCTGCAGAGGACACAAGAACCTGAGGGATGGGAAGAACCAACTTGACTTAATATACCCCCATCCCACAAACTTTCAGTGCCATAAATTCAAGACACTGTTTCTTTGACATGTAATTTGCATCTGGATATGTGACCTGGTCAATGACATCTGATCATACATTTAAGTTCTTTGTTATCGTAAGTCTGCCAGAGTATAAATATGCAAATGAGGTAGGCAGACAGGGCATCTAATGTCAACAAAATGCATATGTGGACACAAAGTTTAATACTATTTTTAATCAGTATTTCAGTCTTCAAAGACATCAAGTTTCATGTGAGGTAAAGGTTGTCATCTACACATGTCAAAGATTTACTATCACCATCTGTGTCCAAAGTCATTTGAGGAAAAACTGGTCCATTAGAAGGTCATCAGTGTCAGCAGGGAAGCTTACTAGCATTAGGTCACCTACAAACATGTGCTTCTTTATAAAGTGCCACGCTGCTATACGTTTACTTTGGCGTGAAGTTGTCTGAAGTGTTTTGACATGTAGCCAAGGTAGCATGAAGAGGCTTTTAAGTGACCTTTAAACCAGTTTGTGCAGATCTTTCACCCTGGAGTGCGACAGAACTAAACAGATGTCATTTGCAAGCGAGACCACCTCCCAATGTGGCCGACATTTTATGATAGCTTTCTGACTGATAAGATATTCTATGTTAATACCAGATAGAAAAGTGGGTCCAACACAAAACCAAAAGTGTTGACCTTGACAGAGATTTACAAAAGTACAAATTCATGCCTATTGTGCCGTAAGTCCAAGAGTCTTGAATAAACGTTTTCAGTTTTTATGCCATGCAGCCATGGGAAAGAAAGGGGCAACTGAGCAGCCGCCCAAGTGCAAATCATCTTTGCATTTCATGTTGTTTATATAGTATTGTTGGGTACTGCCAACAGGGTTGTGCAGAAAATGTATTAACAGATTTTAAAAAAGGCTGAACAGAAGTTATAAAAGTGTTCCTGAGTATCACTTCCATATCCAGGCGGAGGAATCGACATCGTAGAAAATGCCTTCTAAAGAAGTCTACTTTTGTAAGATTCTGCTGGAACAAAAATGAAGTTTGTCACATTTGACAGTAAGTGAAACCTGGGTGGGGCCAACAGCATGCAGCTAGACTGTAGATATATAAATCTCAAGCTACTGGTTGGGAAAAGTTGTCAAAACCTGCAAATGTAAGCAGAGAAAGAAATAATGTATAACAGTGTTTCCGACACAGTAGCTGTAGCTGCTGTATGTTGAGGCCCCTCAGTTAAAAACCAAGTGCAGGTTCACTGGACGGCTGCATTGAACCGAGGCTATTGGTTATGTAGGCCGACTATGACGATCTTCTGCCCCTGATTTCCATCATCTTTTGCTCCTCTTCTTCTGGCTGTTCCTTCATCCTCGTCTTCATCGTCCTCCTCCTGCACCCCCATAACTCCTCCTGAGGCACCGCGCTCCTCCTCCTCCTCCAGGGGCTCCAGGGGGTTTATCAGACCGTACAGGAAAGTGAAGAAACCGTTTAGCCAATCAGAGCCGCCCTCCTCCACTTCTTCTAACCAATCCAGAACCTCGGTTTCACCCTGACCATCGCCCTCACTGGTCAGGCCTACGCAAACAAGAGTAGGGGGAGGGATGGAGGCATGGGTGGATGGAGGGGATGTTTGCGAGCAAAACGTGTGGAGGTAAAGAAAGGAAAAAAGTGGAACAAACTAATAAAAAGGCATAAAAAAGAAAGATGGAGTCAAATAAAGATAAAAGATGTACTGAAGAGGGTTAAGAAAAGGAGGAAAGAGAAGGAGGGAAAGAAACAAGGGGAGAAGGTAAGAGAAGTTTTAAGCGTAGGTTAGGCAGCGAGGGAACTACTCAGGCTCTATCACAAGCAGAGAGTCAGACTGTCTGCACATGATCCACAAAATCACTTTGTTTTAGCTTGAGTCACTGTTTAATGACCCTGAATAATACAGCAGTGCTAAATTAAAGATTTCTTGTTTAAAAAACATAACGATGCATCACTGAAGATTGTTTCTCATGTGTAGACAGTCTTGGAATCAGAGTCGGCACAGAAAAAAAGAGGAAAAGCTGAAGCCGAGTTCCCATTAAACTGTGTTTGCAGAGGAAAAGCAGAAAACCGTGTAATACACACAGTTTTAATTGTCTTGTGTTCTCTTCACTGAAGATATTTGATGAAAATGTTCATATTATTTTTGCGTTACAACTTTAGATGTTTGTATCTTTACTGGAATACCTATATATATTTATTTCAGAAGAATAAAAGTGTCTTTCTTGTCCTTCAAACTTTCAGAATGAAACACGTTGAGAACGATATAGGGCTGTGTGAGAACACATAATTTAATGAAATGAGTTACAGAAAGGCTTGGCCATTTTTTATTATTGACAAGGGAGGTGAAGAAGGCCCCCTTTTGTCAGCACAGAAAAAAGCCGGAAGAACCTGTTTAGCAGAAAAATGGTTCTAGCCACTGAAGTGTCTTTTAAAACAGATTTATATTTGCATGTTCTCATGTGCACCTATGGGTCTATACTGGGCATTTTAACATATTAAGCTAAACAGAGACCGGATCAAACACATTCAATAAGCATCAGAAATAGGAAGATATAAAAAGGGAGCCTTCAAAAGGAACGGAAAAAAGCACAAGAGAAAAGAAGTATGCAAGGGAGGGTGCACTACAACGCCAGGAAGCAAAAACAATCTATTTGTTAAGGGTAAAAGGTAGGGTTGAGTAACTGAATGAATATATTTGCTATCAACTGGGTGAGTCCATTGCTGGTTGGATTTTTGGCTTATTTGTAATTGACTATGCTGAAGTAATGGTCCGTCTTCATGAGTCTTCAAAATGGTAAATAATTAACCTGTAAAATCCAACTCAATGTGTGCACAACTAGAAACTAGTAGTTGAATTGGGCCATATCATGCACTCTTGTTTCACTGATTTTTGCCTTTCATAATGACTAAACTAAACTGTCTTTAGTGGTTGCTGTAAGATCAGTTGGTGATAAGGTCACAAATCATATTTGAGAAGTAGAGCAGAAACTGTATGTGTGGCTGTGCAGCCTGATCTTAAAATAGCACACGCTATCTCCACCTGTTTATTCCTTTAGAGCAGTGCTAATCATTACACAGCTTGCAAACCTCATGCAGGTCGCCAAACTGCAATTGGTGGCTCGCGTGGTAGCCACTAATTATATTATAATGCAGCCATTACACATAAGTAATAAAAATACTCACAACAGCTACACTATTCATATACAAGGTGAGGTGTTGCCAGTTTTGGCAGCTCTCTAGAGACGGGTAAAAACGCACAGTACGCGTGCAACCTTTTCACATAACAGCTGTTCTTTCAGGGATGGAAACCGTCATCAATCTGGCAACATTTCACACTTTTTTAGGAAGCTATAGTTTGGCTATTGCAGCATAGCTATGACGTGCACAGGCAATAAAAAGTGTTCAATTTCTAATCAAACAAATGTGCATACCTGATAAACAGAAAAAGTGGAATACACAACAACTGAAAATCAGTAAGTTGGTAGTATCGGGGACTAGCAGATGTTTCCGGTGAACAAATAAAGATATGAACTCTACAAGATGAGCAGAGAAAATTTCAATAAAATTGAGAAAGGAATATGTAATTTGCCCTCCTTGGATCCAAACTCTTTGTGTTTAATATGCAAACAAACTCACTCCAGTTTCAACTGAAGCAACTAAGAGCCTAATTTTTAAACCACAAATAATAAAATTCAATGAAACTTGGGTGCGAACTACAAATAAGACGATAAACGTTTTGGCTCATACCAATATTAAGGCTAGCCTGTTGAATTAGGATCATATTGCATTATATGGTACTGATGTTGGGTGACAAATTATTGGGCAGACACTGATTTAAAGGCTGTAAGTTAAAGTTTCCTTCAACTGATACCACTAGACACTTTTTCAAATAACTGTTCAGTGGGACTCTCCTATCCCATACATACACCTATGCAAATTTTCTCACTCAACCCTAATTTGAGTAGGAATGGTCACAGAGGCAGGGAGAATTGATTGCTAGTGAGGTTGGAAAGTTCAAGATATGCTGGGAAAAAAAATACATCTCTTTGAAGAAGGATGAACTCTGGTGACAGGTGGGACTACTGATAGTACAGAGGAATAACTGTCACACAAGACTGGCTATGTGTAACTACAGCATCCTAATGTTTCTCTTGAGAGCATAGAGGGTTTTCCTGTTGACTCAGACATAGTACCAGTGCACCATTTTACAATTCAGTCAAGCAAACAGTCTGCCCTTGAGCATCACTGGCCTCGGTGCAAACAAGTGTAAACAACATGAGAACAAAGGCAGACTTTAACTAGTGATTGTTAAGCCCATCTCATGTCAGAGCCACAGAAACCATTTTCTAGTCACATAATATTAAGTGATACAAAAACAAAGATTCAGGTGGTAATTCAGGTGCTATGTAGCGGATTGTATCATGTCAAGTTCAAAATGCATACTCTTCTGTTGAAATTCATTTTGAATACAGCTGTGGTGGGGCATGTTAAAACTAGTGTTTCGCACTGCTGTGTGTGTTTGGGAGTTACGCAAAGTATAAAGTACAAAAGCTGGTCCTTGATTAAAACATGAAACACGCCAAGAAAACAACACCAAAGACAACCAGGAACTAGAATGTGTCTCAACAACTGTCCTGAACTGCACACAGAAGAGAGAGGCTCCAAAAGCTGTACAGCTGAAGAACAGATAGGGCCGTCAACCCAATGGTACCAAGACAGTGTACAAGACATTGCACAGGAAATCACTGCAGTAGTAGAAGTAAAAGAGGGCTTGTCCATTTAGGCAACTGAACTCCTCAGCTACCCTTACAATACCCAATATGCTTATCCATCAGAGTTTGGGCTTTGGCCCTTCTACATGAGGGCCAAAGCCCTGGGAAGACCTTGCTAATTAATCTGCAGTTCATTCATCTCCTCCTTTCTGATCACTGTGAGCCACTAACTACAACACGTGTTTGCATTTGCAGGTTTTAAAAAGTTGTGAAAAATCCTAGCATTCATCTTCATCATTCAGTGACGTTCACCACTCTAAAAGTTGCTGAGAAGAAAGTATGATCCTAGAGCAGGACTTTGGAGAGGGTTGAAATAAAGGTAGGGGAACCCAAGTTCCTCCAAAAGTTCCTGTCTCTCAAGAAAAGTGAAAGTGCTCCTTTAGTTGAAGGTTAAATCAAACCACCCCTGACAGTGATTGACCACAGTAATTCCATCCTATAACAACAGGTTGTTTATAAAACTTCACTGGTTTGTTATGGCACTATTACAGAACACCTGCCTTGTTATGTTGGACCTAAGATTTAGGTAGCCTTAGGGATCTTGGACTAATTAAAATGTTAATATTTATTTAATGTGGGAACATCTAAAGAAGCACAAGGTTTATTTTGGACTAAAAATCCATTAAGAAAACTTACAAATACTAAAGTGTTTGAGGAGCTCAGTTTTTCTGTCATTTTCACTGATGAGTTGTCTCTAATTATCAGTCAGCTATTTAATTTTCAGCCATGCAAAAGAAACCCAAATGCCATTATATGCATTTCACAAACACATAACACATAATCAGTGACCTGCAGAAACTGACCATTTTCAGGTATCACACACATTGTTTTTCCCCTTTCTGCAGGACACTGACAGCAAACATTAAAATTAGTTATAAATCAGAGATAAATCAACTTGCCTAGCAGAACTTTAGCATCCTCGACATCAAAATCACCATCGCCGTCTGTATCGTATGCCACCAGTTTACCTACAGTGGCGACAAACACACATGTAGACTTAGGATTTGTCCTAACAAGGACCACAAAGACAGATTTTAATACATTTTCATGCATCATTCAAGACAGACAGACGAGAAAAGACAGGTTCACACTTTATCCAAGTCTGTCCTGACATATTCATTCATTCATTTAATATCTCTAGTCATTAGAGAAAGATCCAAAGTTTCTACGGCTTAAAAAAAACACTTGTATTTAAGGAAATGCAAGGTTTCACTTGTCTAAATTAGTTAAAAGTCAGAGGGTATTAACCTGAAAATGTGAACCTGTTCTTTCAAAGGAAATACACCAAGCTGGCAGGAGACTCACTGCGTATCTTTATCACTTCTATAGGGGTTTTAACTGTTAAAAGAATGCTCCATCATGGATTTTACTGAGCAAATTTGGTCTAAAATTGCAAAATTCAGTCAGACAAAAGCTTGGTAAATTCCTACAAAATAGGGAGGACATGGAAAACAATAAGACCAGGTTGCTAAAAACAAGTGGGGCCTGTCATCAGCAGTATTGACATCCTAATTTGTTATTAACTTTATAGAATGGTGGTTTGAATTAAGTCATTTGGCGAATTACAGTTAATTAGACCCAACTGGAGGAGTGGGAAAAGAGGTTAGATAAGTCATTCAAACAGAAGACCTGTATCTACAAAAGGGAAAATAATATGACAGATTCTTCACATCTTCCTTTGCAGCAGAACAAGGAAGATGGATTTTAATGGTGCCCTTTCACATGATGAGATTTAAGGCAATATTCACCAAATGTGTCAAACTAACTTTTGAGACAAGCATTTCAAGATGACTTGAATTAGAAATTTTCTTTCCTCCACTTGTGTCGTTAACAAGTTTTGGATTTTTCCTCTATAGTAGGCACGGGCTTGATTTAGGTTTTGTACAAATGAAAGAGGTGATTGTGTGTTTCTCAAGTAGCCCATAATGAGCATAATGAAAAATCATGTCTTTGGAGGCCGGTTGAGTTTAAGAGTGCACTCTTCAACACGCGCACAGACATAAATAAAGAAGGCCTCTGTGTACTTTAAAGTGTTTTACAACCAAACCATGTAAGGGGCAGTTAGCCAGACACATCTGGAGAGTTTATTGCCTTATATCTGGGCTCTGAAAAGAGTGTGCAAGGGATAGAGGGAAACATCTTGAGAGCACAACCTAAGAACACAAGAAAACAGTCACCTAATCTAACAGAGGGTGGAAGAGAAGTATGCCTTGTGACGTTTACCTTGCAAGGCCTCAGACAGGTTAATTTGTAAGCCCTTAGCCTTGTCTGCATGCAAAACACAAAACATACATATTGAATCAATAGCAAGATTAAGAATATAACAGAACAGATTCATATTTCATACATTAATAGTAGATACATACAACACCGACAAGAACGTATGATTTATCATTAGGGGTGCAGATTAGTAACACACAGCATTATCTGATCAAAGATGATAAAGGCATGCATGTAACAGAACATCTCAATCAAATGGAGCTTTAAATAAATGGTAGTTGCAGTATAGACTGGGTCTACATGCAACAGACCAATGAGATAGCAATGACTGCATGAGTCTGCGCAGATGGTTTTATGATGAGTTAAATATATGGTGCTGTAAGAGACATAGCCATCATATTGTTAAAAAATGCATTTCCTTGTATGCTGCTGTTCCAATTTAAAGTTTTTATTATTGCTTTTATTAACACTACTTTTTGCAGAAGTCCTTTTATGTTCTTGCTTTATACAAAAATCTACAAAGAAACATAAAACACATTTCAATTAACAAATCCAAAGATAACTTCCACAGTATATGGTTAAGGTTCTCAAAAGTATGACTACATAATCAGAAAGCTAAGCAGAGCAATAATGGCAGTTCATTTGAATTTGGGGTGTTTTTACTTTCACTTAATTTGACTGACTCTGATCTGCAGCCATTTTCTGGCACCTGATTTGCATCATTTTTACATAGGTATTTGGTTTACAGCAACTGTTGATCAGAGAGAGACATAAACAAAAAAGGAAGACTGAAGCAGACTCATGTTGGATTAGTAATAGCTGCTGACTTGACGTTAGTGCTCTGACAAGGGTAAATATTCTAGTTGGACTGGTTCTTATTCAGGGTTGAAGTTCATTATCAGACAGATGGCAGGCGTTACATCTGCGGCCACAAGAGGATAAAAGCCAAACTAGTTGCTGCCACACCTTTTTAGTGAGGTGCATGAGGTGGAATGATGAATTTCAGCTGCTCTTGTAGTTAAATGTATGTACGTGTGTGTGTGTGTACCAACATGTACCTACCAAGAACTCCTTGATAGTCAACCAAGTCGAAGTAGACCACAGCTACTGATGTCCAGACACCCAGCAGAGCCAACACAATGAACCAGGTGAAGAAGCTGCTGCTGGACCCAGAGTCCGCCTTCTTCCCATTCTTACTGGCTGACTGGGCTTTAGTTCCATCTGTAACACAAAGACAACACACAAGACGTTAGCTTCAATCACAAATTTGACATGTTGCATTAAAGGCATTCATGCTGCATTCAAGATGGTCTTGTAGCATGTAATGGTCCAATATCTTATTGAGACACTTCATGTTGGTTTTCAGTTCGTGATTCATGAATTATCTGTCTGTTAAAACAGTGGATTGACTTTGAGAACCTGGCAGATTATATTACCAATTTAAGAATTATTTACCATTCAGCAACTCAGTAAAGACTGATCTGGGATTAAAAGTGATGTTTAGTACAGACTGAAAAAAAATTACAGCTGAATTAATCTGATACACTGATGTGCACATCTTGGCACGGGTGAAACACAAACTCTAAGGTTTAAATTCCATCTAGACAGCTGTCTTTTAGCTAAACCATGCTAGCTGCGTTAGCCACCAGACAGAGTTATTACAGTGTCAATGTAGAGTCAGTGAACTGAAATGAAAAACCAGAGCTGTAAGAGGCTGCGATGTAAGTTACAACAACACTGAACCACAGGAACGGACAGTTACTGTAACATTATGGAACTGAAGCGAGTTCTGTCTCTAGAAATGCAAATGGCATGCTATTTGGGATGGTGTTACCTTAAAGCATCTGTTAAAGCTGGTTATATTTGCTTATATCTATTCAAACAAGGAACCTGCTTGACATAATCTTTAGTTAAACTGTTGCTCCGTTTGTTTTTTTCACCTTTTCATTGCCAAGCAAAGAACCAGTCAAGTAGCCAGACTTTTAAACTACACTGGAAAGTTAAGAAGCTCTGAAATGCTCCATTTTTAACACGGAATCTGTGTAAATCTGTCAGGAATCATGTCAGCTGCAGTATGAGCATTAATCCCTCAGAAGAGGCTCTGCGGAAAGAATCGGACGAGATGGAAACAGAAAAATAAACCACATCTAAGAAGCTATTCCAGGAGTGTCGATGACATCCGACAATGCATGGTGGGAGAAAATAGTGGCAGAGAGAATGAACAGGTGCTGAAGTCCGCTACACGCTGCTAGGTCAAATCTTAGGCGCTTGCAAACATTTCATTTCCACAGAGAGACACGGCCTTAAATCTAAACACTGTACTAAGCTGAAAATCCATCAGCCCAGCTGAAATAAACATAATGCTCTTAAAATCTCCAACCTTTTGGGGATTTCTCTGCTGTGACATCTTCACAGAGTTAGATAATATCACTGTTTTTGTGATTTTACAGCAGAAATCTGTGTGTTGTTTGGCACAAAAAGCAGGAGAATATGGTTTATTGAAATGACCCTGCTCTGGATTAATCTATAAGTGGACATGAATGTGGATTAAAAACTTACCAAAACCAGCTGGAAGTTATATTTTTCCAAGTTGAAGGACAAAAAGTAAAAAGTTACCAGACTAGCAGACGAATCTCTTAAATCCACTATTTAGTTAATTTACAATACGGTGTGATCATAGTTTAGGACATGTTTATGTGCTACTGACAGAACACTCACTAAGCTACAAAGACAGAGAAACCGAATACACAACCAGCACATTGAGATCTTGGATCCTGGACAAAAAACTGGAGCTTCAGGAGACCTCGGTCCTTCACCTTGAAACAAACAACCAGGCCCCCACAATGACCTCCACGCTGCTTTGTCCTTCTCGGCTGTCCAGTCAGCAGGCCTTGAGCAGGCGGGTTCCTCACCTTGTATTTCCCCAGCAATCACAGTAGGGACCGCCGTGACAACAGGAGGGGTGGCAGACTCTACCAGGGTCACTGGATCACCCATCCCTGCCGTGTGACGGCCTGGCTCGCCAACTAACTAAACACCAGTTCAACTCTCCAAAGAGAGTCTGCAATCCCAGCTAAGAGAACGAGCAGCTCTGTCTCCCTCTCTCTCACCTCCTCTGTGTCCCTATCTGGCCCTCCCCTCTTCCTCTATTGCCTGGCTTTCTTTCTCTTACTCATCTGTCAGTCATCCCAGGCCGTTGTCACTTTTTTTCCTCAAAGCCCGATATGGCTCTGGAGGTCATAGAAAGCTATTTATAGTGCTTTTAGATCAGCTGGGCCTGACATACAGAGAGAAAAGAACACAGGCATTAACATCACTGCTAGACAGGCCCAGCACTGCCAGCTTCAAAGGACTGGACTATTCCTCTGCCTGATATGAAAGATTAGAAAGTCGTATTTCACTAGATTTACTGTGGAGCAACAAAAACAACCTTCATTTTGTACTTGCTGCTCTTAACGCCTGGGTGGATTTCTGTTTTGTGGGTAGGAGGTTTGTAACTTCCTGCCTTTTATTTACTCTATAGCTTTAGGTATTAAGATGGGAAACTAAATTCAAATCAAGAAAACTAAAACCTTGGACCATAGCAGGGAGGATGGTGCAGGAAGAGGCTTCACTGATACACACTAAAAAGTGATCTCGGTAGTGCAAGAGATTCTCTTTTAGGGATGTCCAAATGCCAGAAATTTGGTAGCTGGCACCAAATTACCTAATTACCACTATTTACGGTTACCAAATTTAATTCCAAAATAGTAAAATCAGTTAAATAAAAAGGCTTATAAAACATACTCTTATTTGATTAAAAAAAACAGCTATATACACAGTATGGTAACACACAAGAACAACATTATATTCTGACATAATAATGATGGTAGCCTATGAACATTATGAGCTGCATCTATTCCAAGGTATGAGATACAACTAAGGGAGCTGCTCGAGCTGAACTCAGTGCATATGTGGTACAGATAGAGAATAAAACTAGGAATTCATGTTTATTTTAACCAGTTATGATAATTGAAGTTTCATTTACTTGTGCACAACAGGCACCAAGTGGTCACAAACTATACAAAAGTGCATAAATTTCTGTTAAAGAAACTAATGCACACAGATAGATCATGTCTGAAAAACTCATTCTAAGCCAGAAAACCTCTCTAACATGATTTGTGGAGCACTGCTACAATAGATGACTGTGTTGAATTCACAAATAGCAACATTTAGGATATTGTGGCATGTTTTAATTCAAGCCTAACAGGTCATACTCTCTCTCTTTGAAATATGTGTACAGATTTAGGAGTACATCTTTGAACTGTTTGGATAAGGGTGTCTCCTTTATTAGTTCCAAACACTCTGTGACACCATTTGCATTCTTTAACTCGTCCCTGACCGAACTCATTACTGCAAATGCCTTGCCCCTGTGACTTGGTGTGGGGGTTTTCCGGCAGACACGTTCGTTCCACATGTTGCACATTTCAAAATATAGAGCGTCGTTGGCACCTCTGGCATTTTCTGTCCCATAACAAAATGAGTACCATCACGTTTTTAGACTTTTGACATCAACTTGTACCAAAACATCAGTTCTCATGGCATCGTTCTCCTTTCTGGATAAGCAATGACCAAGCTACTCTGACTCTTGCTCTTATATTTGAGTTTGCACGCACAGCAATAGCTACTTAACAACGCTTCTAAAAATGATGAATCAATCAACTTTAGATTTCGTTAAATGCTTGTTGGGCTATTCCCATAATATATTTACTATAGTGTACCAATAACAATTTGGTTCAGTAATGATAAAATCACAAAAACTGCATTTTGGCTTCAGACATTTCATTTACTTAATCTAATCGTGCTCTACAGGTAACATTAAAACACTAAATGACACTAATATAGCATTTATATTACACCAACCAAAAGAAAAATGTCTTCCTCTGACACGCCCATCTCAAACTTTGGCTTTGTAAGGGGAAAAACGGATTTAACAGAGACTGCATACACAACCACAGACAATAGGGATTGGCAATGTACTGCAATAAAATGCACATTAAAACTAAATCCTAGCATAGTTTGAATCAATAAAACAGAGTAACATCAAACAGCTGTCTGCAGAATAAATTCACATGATAAAAAAATTCCAGTGGTAGTTGTGTTTAGCATATGTGCTGGAGATCATAATGAAACAATGTGACCCTGATCAAAACACAATCTGCCCACAACAGAACGCACTGCAAGCATTTTCTGACAATGACTTGCATGCTATGATCTATGGCAGTACATTCCTAACTAGAAAGTGGGCCACGTGGCTCATACGGTCTCAGCAAACAGTACCTGTGTTACAACATATTTGACACAGCAAGAAATTCCAGTTTACATATCCAAGTTATTGTTTATGGAATTAGCAAGACTTAGATGAGTGAACAGGAGAGCAGGTAGAATAAGGGTCAACTGAGCACCATTCTTGTTCCTATCCACCCAACACTAACAAACTGCATCAAAGCCAATAAAAGCAGACGGTAAAGGACACGTAAATACACCAAACTAAATAAACTCAGAGTTAAGTACTGCTTGTTTACAAAGAACTATCAACAACTTCAAACCCTTAAAAAGCATCAGTGGATATCCTGGTGCAAAACTACCAATTTGCTACTCTGAAAAATACACATATTGACACAGGCTAATCTGTATATTCCTCACACATGTAATCACACTAAGAAATTACCACTCAACACCTCCATGCATGCGCACACACCAAAACAAAACAGCAATGCAGAAACGCCAAATCCATGCAATGACATACCGTGTTGCTCTTCTATACAGTCCATTTTCATACAACACAGCAGCTAATTCACACACACATACACACACATGCACGCACGCTTTCAGTCTTCTCCAAACTAATGGAAGCTTCTCTCTGCCGAGTCTCTTCTTTGTGGCTCTCTGTACACATTGTTCAGTTTGCGCAGCTCCTTTTGAGTCTTATGTAAGGGTTGCTGTGCGCCGCCTTCAAACTTCTCTTCCCTCAGGCTTTTACCATGCGTGCATCCTCGTGCATACACACATGCAGGTTTGTATACCTTTGAGGAAATTCCAGCTCCCCAAATTCTCTAACCTTTGACACTGCGACCAAAATGCCGACCTCTGAACCTCACCCACCTTTAAAAACAGCCTTTTCTGAAAGTATAGACCAAAAGATTTTCACCCAACATATGCTTTACAGCCTTGTTGGAGTCACTATGTTAAGATTTACCTGACTTTGGCTAAGTACAATTAAGCTAAATTTTCACACCCCCTAGCATCTAACCTCATCTACTGAAAGTGGACAGCACATTTAGTGGTACACAGTACATTCCAGTGATGGAGACCGTTATCTGTGCACAACAAAAAAGGCAGGAAACAAATCCCATGCCTGGCATTGTTGTGAGAAATCCCCAGAAAATCACTTGTATTAGCTTGAGCTGTTTGTTGAAGCTTGTGTCAAACTAATCAAATTGTATCACAGTGCAACTTGTTACGTACTCTATGTTTATACTGCAACTTGGCAACAAATTTAGGAGGGCCTAAACTGCAACCACACTGACAGAGAACAAACTTTTCTGATAAACAAAAATTTAGAGTAATGAGAAGCAGCAAATGCAGTGCAAAATACAAATAGGAACAACTGCAGCACAATGATTAAAGCCTAACTTTTTATGTAACCATAATACTGCTCAAACTATTCTGCACAACTTTTTGTTTGTAAAATAACATGCAGCATGTGTTGCTTTCAGACCAGTTATCTTAGTGTCCTCAGATCGAGTGTGTTTACTTTAAGGATTTTTTTAAGGCAAAGAAAATGGACCCAGACATAATAATAATTTACTCTCCTGCACTGCTAAAATAGACACTGAGGCAACTCCATATCTTTTTTAAGAGTACCACAAGAAATTACTTAACTGTTGCAAAGTTTTCTTTTACTTAAAAACACAAAAATCCGGTCTGGTCTACTCTGTAAAGTCAGAGAAGACATCTAGTAACCTACTGCCACTTTCTTTATTGTGAAGCTTTTTAACGATTAAATGCAGCATGTCATGTCCCAGGATAGTAACACCAAAATCATCAGGATCTGTCCATTTACAGAAACAGACTTTGGGACTTTGGTCACAACGTCCCTGGGGATTCAAACATCCTTTTCAGAGTTATAAAAAGTATAGTGTGAGGTTTATCTTCAGTCATAAACCTCAGCAAACAGCATGATGCATTTCCAAGCCAAAACTGACTGTCCGCCACAAACACACGCAGCACTGCACTTTCATGCAAGGTTACATGGTGGTGTTTCAATCTACAGGGTTGAGTTTAGCAAAACAACACACTCTGTAAATGCAAAGAACACAACACAACAGTCCCAGAGGAAGAGACGAAGCGGTTACCCTTCCATCTCTGTATACTTGAGCAACTCTCAGCCCTTTGGAGGGGGAAAGAAGAGGAGGAGCCCTGGGGGATTGCAACGTAGAAAAGTAAAGAGCATGTTGCAAACAGATAAATGGATGAAGTGTACATATAAACCTACTTTCATGTATTTTGAGGCACTTAAACTTATGATCAGATGTTCACAACATCTGGAGGATGATTCACAGTTCACACACTATTTTTAAGCTTGGTAGCACAAATCAAATCTTTGTCTGATAAGCCGCCATCAGCATTTGATCATATGATGCAACTCAAATAAATACAGACAAAGTGCGCAGGCTTTGCTCTTTCAGTCATGGATTAGACAGTTAACCCGCCACAGCTCCAAACAACCTCACAATGCATTTTAACTGAGAAATCAATTACATTTAATTAATTAATGTATTTATTTTAAAATCTCAAACAACAAATTGAGGGACAACTCTCATATTTAGTGGTGCTGAGTCACATATAATGAATGCAGGAACACCTAAAATCAAATAGCAATAAAAGAGGAATAGATGGTTATAACAGATAAATAATAAATTATCTATGCAACAAAGAGTAGGCATTAACAAGACAAATAAATAAAACAACAGGAATAAGAACACTTAAAATTATTAAAAGTAATTACATCAATTAAATCCAGGAATTGTCACATTAAAATGAATTTTAGCAGGTTTCTGACTCGCATTTAGAACAGCTTTCATATGAATATTTAGGTTAAACATCCTGTCATTCCACTGTGTCCTAAAACCCAGTGTGCATCCTTCAGAGCTGTACTGTTATGAACTACTGTGCTTATGACCTACTAGGCTACATTTGCAACTCTAAAGAATATATTATGCAACTAACTGTCATCACAGCCCGTTGCAGCTATACAGTGGGTCTAATGAATAAATGTGGGGTATATTTAGAATATGAGTACTAATCATAGATCATAAACAGCAAACACGTGTACAGAGCTGAAGTTGAATTAAAGCAATAGCCGCCTTTGCTTGAAGTAGTAAATTTTATCATTCAAAGAGCATGTTAGCTTCATGCATTAGGTCTTTTGTACTTGAAGCTTGCTCCTTTGTCACCCAGTTGAACCACACATCCACGCACAGGGTCTGTGGTGGGCGGGGTCAGGAAAAAGATCCGTAAAAAACTGAACATTTTGTTCCCTGAACCTCTCCAACCTTCACACTGCCCTTTTATTTGCAGCAGCGTGGAGAACTCTGCAAACTGAAGCAACCAAATACTACAAATGTAGAAAAAAAACGTGCATATTTCAAAGCTGCGTTAAATATCTGTGCACCCTCCCCCTTCAGTTTATCCACCTAAATCATTCGTCAGCAGATCTGGTGGCAGCGCGCCGCATCCCAGCAACAACAAAGGCAGCAATAGAGGTTTAAATTTAACATTTTAAGTGGTTTAACGCCGTCCTGTAGCAACCATATGCTCCTGTGCAGGTCTGCTGTTGGCATCCTGTTTAAAATTACAATAGAGGGACCTGAGAGCTGTGTGCAGTGGTCTGAGTACAGAGTGTACTTTAAGTTCAACCACACATGCCTCCTATAGTTTATACCAACATACACAACGTCTAGCCACAGCCACGTGTCAGCCTCACAGATACTACTTTCTTACTCACCAACTTTAAAACACAGTATTAAAGCATAAGTTAATTCTGAGATAATAAATCTTTAAAAGGTGCATAAAAAATGTATTGAAATTTGTGAAGTTAATTCTGCAGGATTATAAACACGAGAGTACTTTGGAGTAAGACTTGGTTTGTTTAATTGATTTAAAGCACATTGGATGATTGCCAGGGAGATAAATATTGTCAAAAGTGCACGACATGGAGCTGCAGGCGACGCTCTCTACAAAACGGTAAATACAGCAGCAGCAGCAGCAGCTCCGTACCCGCTCGGCTGCCAACAGGGGGTCCGGGGTGCAGGGAGACCCCCCGGGGCCCCGTGGATAACCCCACCCCCGGTTACTTCTACTGACACGTGAGCATTTGGAGAAGCGAGCGGACCGAGCTGGGGGCGGGGTGCGCACACCGGAGCAGCGTCGGTACGGTTTGGACCCTCGGCTGGGCCTGTGCTACACACCGAAGCCTCCAACCTCCAACGGAACTCTGGGAAATAAACGGTTACTAAGCCGCACGGGAGAACGTTATCTCTCGCGTGCGAAGCGACGTTGCTCGGTAATCCCCCCCCCCTCCCCGGAGCTGGAGTCGCCACGGTCAACCGGGACGGGTACCGGGTAAACAGCTGCCGTTTCCACGTAACATACACGGCAGCCCGGTTATAGTTTAAAACACCACTAATAAACATTGAGGCTAAATAATTTCTGATAAAACGTTAGCTAACTGGAGGCAGGGCTAGCTTAATGTCGACGTAGCTTCTGTTGTTGACGTGTTAACGCGGTGATATTAGCAAGGCGGTTTAAATAAAAAGTGCACCATAAACCGTTAATAAACAACTTTACTCTGAGAAAACGACATGTTTACAGTGTTTTCTGATGCTAAGTGAAGGTAGCTAACCAGAGCTAGCCGCTTGAATGAAATAACGGCTTGACACCCGATTAACTTTGAAAGGCCTGCCAGTGAAAGCTGAGCGCATCATCATCCGCTACCACTGCAACCTAATGACACAACAGGAGAAGCGGCGACGTACCTTTTGATTTTACGTGCACTTTGGCGTTTTTCTTGGATGCCATGGCGAGATTCTGACGGCCGGGAGCTCAAGAGCAGAAGAGGAGGACCGGAGCAGCCGAGGGGCTTTATTTCTACCAGCGAAAAGAAATCAAAATTTCTCCTCCTGCCTCATAAAACTCAGAACCAAAGAAACCCCGTCCACTTTGTGACTGACAGCTCTCCCAGCCAATGGGAGTGTTGCTGGGCAGCGGTGGGAAGGGCTGAGGACCAATGGGATTCGAGAGGCGTTGGGCTTATTCAACCGTGTGGATAGTCTTATCTATGTCCCGCCTCCTTCGCTCCACTGGAACGTGGCAAGATGGTTGATCCCCTGGCATCGCGTTGTTTCCCTGTTTTTTTCTCTCCACACCATTTTAAAATTTAAATCTCTTGGGACTAAAACACTTTATGCAACAACAGCACGCAGATGCATGCCATCTTTGCTGCATATTTTACTGTCAAAATAAATAAACACAAATTTAATAAGGAGGATATTATAATTAAATCCACTTTATTTGATGCAATGTGGTGATTTTCTTTACAAAATATTGGAATAAGGATGATGATATATAAATAAAACATGATTTCCTATACTGCTATATGATCATAAACTCATAATGCCATAGAAATGAGAAAAGTGTGTGGTAAAACTGTGGAATTTACAACCGGATGTGAATATAATTAGAATTCCCATACTTTTAAAATCAGCTTTACTGGTCATGTATGTGAAAGTATGCAAGGAATTTGACTCTGGTGGTTGCTTAGCCCTCTCTACTTGCACAAAATAAAAGACATGTGCTTTTAAACAAGAGCTACAGGTCATGGAAGGAGAATGAGCGTTGAACTATTGTGTACAATTACAGATATGAGTGAAAGAGCATCTTTGAAGTGAACCAGAGATACAGTGCAAAATAAAAGGGAACCAGAGTTTTGGTGCGAAAATTCCAAATTAAAAGTCAACCACTAGTTTAAGTGGAAAAATTACTAAATTAAAGCAAAACAGTTTTGGTACAAAAATTACAAAATAAAAGTGAACCAGAGTTTTAGAGCAAAAATTACAAAATAAAGTGAACCAGAGTTTTGGTACAAAAATTACAAATTAAAAATGAACCAGAGTTTTGGTACGAAAATTACAAATTAAAAATGAACCAGAGTTTTGGTACGAAAATTACAAAATAAAAATGAACCACTAGTTTAAGGGGGAAACTTACAAAATAAAATTGAACCAGAGATTTAGAGCAAAAAATACACAATTAAACTGAAGCAGAGCTTTCCACTAAAACTCACTCTCCACTATAATTGTTTATTTTTTGCTCTGAAAATACAGTAAACCAACATTTAGTGCAAATACAGTTATAAAACAGTAAATACAAAGTGACTGACACCTTATATACATGAGGTAGTTTGATGATGGAGCAATGCAACGGAGAGCAGCATTTCTGGGATAAGATATATGCAGGTATGTGATATACAGTATATACAGTGTGTTGGGATATTTTTGTCCAGTTTCTGGTATTTTCTGACAGAATTAGTGAACATTACTGTAACAAAATTTAAATTAGTCAACAAAAATCTGCTTTTTCTAACAATATAATCAGTTATTTTATCTCTGAGTACCGCAGACTTGTTTCGAGGCTTCATTTTAGCAACTACAAACATCTCTTCACTCACATTCGTCCAGGATTATCTGTAATGCTGACGTATCCCTGACTTTTTGGCTTTAAGCTGTCTGCTCCTGGGGCTACAAATATCTGTCCCCGGCCCTCCACTGGAGTCCACACCCTCCTGCAGAGCTCTGACCATTTGGTTATCTCGCGGGCATATCTCACATTTGGTCAGCTCACAGATAATACAGCCCCGGGGCATTTGTGTGTGTGCTGGTGTGAGCGTGTGTTCACAGTTGTTCTCACCTATTGAGCGGCTGAAGGGAGCTTTGAATTGACCTAATCACTGTGTGCAGCGGTGATTTGGTTGTGAGCGCTGATCTAATCGCCTGAATGGAATGTCATTTGCGTGGTGGTTGTACGGTGATGTGAAAAAACGACTCCAGTCCCTCCTGGCCTGTTTTTATGTGTATCTTACACTAAATGGTGTCAGATCTTCAAACAAAATCTAACATTAAACAAAGGCAGCTTGAAAAAAATCAACTTTTAAATGACAAATGTGCAAAAGGTTATCTAATACTAACTTGAAAAAGGTGTATGCCCTCTAAGGCCTTGTGCAGGAGTATTTTTAAAACAGGCTTTTCTATGTGGTTTGGCACTACGCTTATTTATTTCTTTATTAATAGTGACACAGAAAGCTGACAGGACTGGTTCTTATGGGTTTGTTATGTATTATTCTGGCTGCTGGAGTCTGTGTTTTATAGAATATCATCAGTAGTCTGCAGCTTCAAGGTGTCTAGCACATAAAAAAACACCATATGGACGAGCTAACATTGTAAAAAACATTACTTTCCTACTTATGCAACTCCTCCAGACACTGACAATCCCTCATTCATGCTGCGATTCATCTCTCACTTTATTTACACAAGTGCAGTATCTACTAGTAATGTTTGTTATTGTACAGTATCACATTTCACGTGCTGCTGATTTTAGTCTACATCCTCGTGCAAAATACAGCTGAAACTGTGGAACATTACATGAACATAGTTTAAATTTCCTTATCCACTCCTGTTACTTACAGTGCCTCACCTCTGAAATCAGCTTTTATATTCATCTCGTTGTTGACTACATGTAGTCCAGTGTTTCGTGTTGTAATATTTACATTTCTATGCACCCTGTATGCAGAGTGACTTTCTGAACTTACACATAGCTCCTGTGTCTGGCTGCAACTGGATGTTTCAACCACAGCTGATCTAGCATCAGTTTTGTAAACAATAATAATAAAACTTTATTTATACATATGTAGCACCTTTTGAAAAGTGCTTTACAGACAGGTTTTTTAAAAAAGGAGGTTACTTGGGAGTCCAGTCCGGTCAAACAGAAAGAAAAAAAGACCAAAGAAGCAAAAATGGAGAGAAAGGTTTACAAAATTTATCAATACAACAACACAAAATAAAATAATAAATCACCATTAATGCCATATTAGATAAGGAAAAAGAACAAAGAAAGTAGAGCGTAAAGCATAAAAACAAGGGTAAAATATAGTAATGGTAAATCAAATAAATAAATGAAGGGTAAAAGAGGATAATAGTTTGAGGCACATTTAAAATAAAACTTAAATTAAAAATGCTCTCTTGTACCAGCTTCTGAAGTGTGAATATCCACTACTTTCCTGGTCGTCCTAGTTTCATGATGCATTTAGATTGGGCTTCATCGAATGACGAAGGACATTTTACACTGTTTTCGAACATTTCATCCTCTAAACTTTAGTAATTATCACCAAAAAAACACTTGCAAAGCCTATTATAGATAAATATTCAGGTCTTCCTCATGCTGACTGCTTGACAGATGAAAAAAAGTATGAAAGACACCAATAAAATAATTTAACTTTGATATTGTAACCAAATTGTGTAAAATTCCAACAAAGCAGCCATTAATCAAACCTATAGGCAGAAGCAGAGCAGAGTAAAATTGTTGTTCTGGGTTCTCCTTTCCCTGGTTAGTAATCCAGCCTTGTTGGTGAAGGTCTTCTTGAAAGTCTCCATGTTGGCACCAAAGTGTTGTATGAACCCTAAACATGAGACCACACCAATTCCTAATCTGTAATCCTTTGTGTCACGACCCCCGACATCAGACAGTCAACTTAGAGCAGCTCAGGACTATCACCTTGTAGGTTCACTATCAGCTCGGTGGAGCGTAAAGTTCAGCTCACGGAGGTTAAAGAACAGCTGCAGAGTGAGACACAGTTGGAGGAAGGGTGTGGTGACATCTGGAGAACTACGCTGTGGCTGGAGAAGGTGTCAAGACAGTACAGTTGTAAGGAGACAGTGGAATGCTCTCATAATGGGAACACACTGACAGGAAAGGCTTCCCCTGTCATCATGGTGAACCTTTTTCCTCCACTATGGTGGCCAATGTCTTCCACCAAGTCCTGCAGACTGTTATCAAACCAAAGTCCAGAACTTTATGTCTTCATGTTTGCGGGGCTGCAAGAGGAAATTCATCATGTGACATGTTTCCCTCCTGACATATGAATGAATGAACCTGCAGCAATGGAGGGAAACACTTTACAGCAGTGGTTCCCAACTGGTCCAGCCTCAGGACCCACTATGTCTCTATTAATAACGGTTGTGACCCAAACTGTTGAAGTTTGCTGTTCCTGTTAACAAATTAAGGTTTATTTGGGTGTCGTCTCAACGTATTTTGATACAATTTAGGAAAATTTTGGCTTATGTTTTTGCTAATTTTGGTATTTTGGGATGCTTTTGCCAAGTTTTGGGCATATTTTGGTCCATTTTGACAGATTCTGAGCACATTTTGGTTCATTTTTGACACGTTTTAGCATAAATTTCTCCAATAAGCTGGCAGAGACAGATCTAGAGGTTAGTAGTGGGAAACTACTGGTGTCACCACCACTAAATATCCTGCTACTGAAAGCAAACTGTGTCAAAAGAGACACGTCCTTTAAAATAAAAGACTTTATACCACTACATGCTTCTGCGACCCTCTAAAAATGGCTTCGCGACCCACGTTTGGGTCCCGACCCACCAGTTGAGAACCACTGCTTTACAGCACATGGATGCAGAGAGAGCTTTGAAAGACTGTACCACCAGCAGATCTTTATAATTTAATTAAACCCTTATGAATCCTGATCACTAAAAACCCTGCAGGGAAAAGTGCACCTATGATGTATGAAAGGAAATACATTGAGTAATACCAGTTTCATGTGGTTTAATTGTGATGGGATGTGAGCGAGTCCAGCAGTTCTCTTACTCCCTCTGCTGACAGAACATGCGAGACGTCCCCACTGTCAGAATCACCTGGAGTTTTCTTATCCACAGATGTAGATTAACCACCACAAGCTCCAGCACTGGTTAAATTATAACCTGTGGCTGTAAGTCTGTTTGCTCACTGGACCTTAACATAGATCTTTTTTTGTCCCTCAGATTAGGCAGTGGAGATTAAACAAGACCCTGGCAACAAGTAGTAGATTTCCTTGATCAAACAAGTTATTTTCAGATTATATTTTAGTCCAGGTGTACTTTATGACCTGAAGCCAGGGTAAGAGATGATCACAGAATGCTATTTTACAGAAAAACCTTGTGCAGTGATGCCTTCTCTTCCTCGATTCTGCTGCAGTATCGCTGTTAATTATGTTACTACTCACATTTATGATTGAAATATCTGAAGTTCTGCTGCTTGTGGAACTTATTAACACCGTTATTGTTATAGATGCAGAAGCTGTAAAAACACTCTGATGAAAAACTTTGTCCTCACTCTTGCCACTGGAACATTTTGCTAATCTGACTTCAAAGGTTCTCATAAATTAGACCAACCTTTTCCTAACAATTCTTGACACTGACCATTTGAATTTCATGATTTGACTGAAACAAAACCATTTCTGATCCAGTGAAGCTGATGCTTTTCTCCCACTGACAGGCAGATGGTGTTAAAGTCTTTGTGTAAGACTCAAATGTTTCCTCTGCAGTGACTATAGTCCGGGTTTTAGGTAATAATTAATCACTCAGTAAATCAGTGGTAGAAGGTCATACAGCTGCCTTTCAACACCGACCCTTTGGTTAGGAAGCACAGTGGGAAATGTTTATGAAACAAGGAGAACAAGCTTTATTTTGAGCAGCGACAGTAAAATGCTGCTGATTTTTTTTAATTTATGTATTTATTTTTTATATATTCCTATTACCTCCAGCACTGGCTCTAAGCACCAAGGTCCTATCACACTTGGACTCATTTTACAGCACTTATCTGGGTTGTTTTCTCCTGACTAGATCATTTATTGTGTTGTATCTACTCTCAGATGTGCATTGCTTTGGATAAAAGTGTCTGCTGAATGAAACTGTAGAATTATAGATTTTTACATTGGTGCACTGGCATTTTATTACAGTAAATCATGGGAACTGAATGTTGTAAACAACATTTTCTGTACATGAAAATCTCAAATAATGCAAGTCATGCAGTGTTTAAGTCGATTCATGTGAGTAACGGTTCTTCCTTACTGTCATTTTAGTTAAATATGAAGTCGACTGCAATGTGTACATGTATCTTATAGACATGATTTACTGTATTGACTTGGCTGAATTAAATTTCAGAGACATTTCCTTGGTCACTTTAACACATTAGCGTTGGACAAAGTGATCATTTGATAACCTCAAGAATCCCTTTGAGCTGTATTAACGGGACCTGCTCTGAAATTATCATTCAGAAACTAACATGGGAGCTCCGTGTTACTTTAAATTGCTTCATTTGGCATTCTAAGCCATCTCTATAGATCTTGCTGGATAAAAGAAAGCCCGTGTTCGTCAGCGGCCTGGATGTCTTTCGGAGACGCAGTGTGAAACCGTGCGGGAAACCGTTGATTAACCTGCAGATTTCATCAGGTCAGTTTGCATCACATCAAAATGAAATCTCTTCCAGCACTCTGCTCAAATGAATCATCTCCTCACACAACACCAATGTTTACAGCAGCCTTGGAAATAGAAAGATGCAGTTAGGTGCAGTTGACCTGAGCTTCTCATAGTTCCACTCCACTACATTTTGAATGTTGTGCTTATTGTATTATAATAACATTGCAGTCCTTTACATTTTCAGATTAATACTGCACATTAAAAATCTATAATAAGCTTAGAAAAACAAACACCTTGAGACTAAGATTGATTTCCCCACTAAACTTCTCAAATTGATTCTATTAAATAGACCTATTGAGGCACAAATGACTTTAAATAAGCCCAAAAGATGAATACTAACTTATGTAGATGCAATTATTTATCCATCCTGGGATCAACAGAACTCCAGCTTTATCGAAAGACCACTAAACGATGTGAAAATTCATTGTGAAATATTGTTTTGTTGTTGTCTTTGCATGTTGGATGATTAGGAAGCTGCTTTCAAATGAAATAATTGTTCAAAACAGGCGATAAAACAGTTAAAAAGGGGAAAATGATCATCCTCTAAGCCTGGTTTTGTGCTACGTCTAACTGCTTTTATTTGGTTGTGCACTTGGTCACCATTCAAACACTTATTTCTCAGGGTTGTGCATTCATAGGTGGTGTAATGTTGACCAAACAGTACTGCAATGCCTCCTTAAGGGGAAGTTAGTGGTTGGAGAGATGATGGAAGATGATGGGGACACCAGACTGTTGAGGAAGGAACTATAGAGGCTTTGTTACAGAGTTGTCCACATATCTGACCTCCTTAATATACTGCAAATCGTGAAAAATCTTAAACTCTTGTCAAAATATTCTCCTCATTTCAGCAGCGTTCAGACTGAGCCCAATAAACTACCATGAACAAAAGCTGACTTGACAACAGCGCGAGCAGACGGGAGGTCATGACAACCCAGAGAGCTAGACGTGAAAAGACAAGGACATATTCAGCTTTAGAGCTCAGAAAGTGCAGAGCAAAAAATCTCATCCTGTATTTTGTAGAAAGTGAACTTTCACTGTGGACTGATCCAGTGCATTTGGGTTTTCCAGTCTTGTAGAGTAAATAATGTTTACTGGGTCAAACAGAGCTGATAGACGTGTTGACTGAGCTGCTGATCAAAGGTCTGTACAGTGACAGCGCACAAAGACAGAAACAGATAAAAAGGAGGGAGGACAGGCAGAATAAAAATCTAAAGTTTTTCTGTCAGTTTGACCAAATAACTGCCTGGAACTTTAGTGGGAGCCCATTTTCTGACAACCTCTTAATGCCATTTAATGTAAAAATGAAAAAGAAGCAAGACCTGCTGTAATTTTGCGGTGCAGAAAAGTCCTACAGATGTTTAAAGTGCCTCCAGTGGGTTAACATGCATGAAACAAGTCATTGCAGAAGCTGATTTTATGTGCCTTCTGTCCTCAACATACCTGGCACTAGCAGAATATTATGTTTGTATTCTAATCACTGCTGCCTGGTTTTATTACAGTCCTTTGAAAAACTTTTATCTCTCCTCTGTTGACATGAGTCAGCTGATACAAGTCCGACTAGTGGATGTCTATGAAGGTTATCTACATGTGTATCTACAGAATATCCACCTGGTAATTCTCTATGAATAGGAAATGCTGCTGCACAAAATCCCGCTATTAGATTTGGCTGCCTGTACAACAAGTGATTTTCACTTACTTTCTCAGTATAGGTCTGAATGGTGGTTTGTGTGTTTCAATCACGGTGGTCTAGACCAGTGGTTCTCAACTGGTCCAGCCTCAGGACCCACTATGTCTCTATTAATAACGGTCGCGACCCAAATTTTTGAAGTTTGCTGCTCGTGTCAACAAATTAAAGTTTATTTGGGTGTAGTCTCAACACATTTTGATACAACTTGTGAAAAATTTGGCTTATTTTTTGCTAATTTTGGTATATTTGGATGCTTTTGACAAGTTTGGGGCATATTTTGGCCCATGTTGACAGATTCTGAGCACCTTTTCGTGTATTTTTGGGATGTTTTAGCATAAATTTCTCCAATAAGAGCCAAATCTAGAGGTTAATAGTGGGCAACTACTGTTGTCAACATCACTGAATATCCTGCTATTAAAAGCAAAATGTGTCATAAGAAACACGTCCTTTAAAATAAAAGACTTTATACCACTACTTTTTACAGGGGGGCGTGCTTCTGCAACCCTCTAAAAATGGCTTCGAGACCCACTTTTGGGTCCCGACCCACCAGTTGGGAACCACTGGTCTAGACTGACATATCTCAGCTATTAGGCTACTGTAAAATTGTATACACATGTTCATGCTCCCCTCACGAAGCACCCTGGAGTTGTGCTCAGAGGATCCAAGAGCACGACTCAAAAGGCAGGTTATAAAAGCCAAACATGACCTTTACTTGCAAAAGTGGGTCCAAGGTTGAAACACACATGCACACACACACACACACACACACACACACACCCACACACACACACACGCGGACAAACAAAACACAGGGAGCAGTCTGAGGCAAAGTCCAGAATACAGAGTAGTTTCAAAACACTTGCAGGAAATAATCAAGGCAAACAGAGAGCTGGAGCGCTGAGACACAAAGACCTTTTGGCAGATGAATAGTGGAGAGCTGGAGGAATAAACACTGCAGGACGGAGGATCAGGAGAGGAGGAGGAGGAGGCAGGGAAGGTGGGAGAGGCTGGTCTGAAGAGGCAGTAAATCAGATCACAGGAGCACAAGTGACTAAATGAAAGACAGAAAACCAAAACAGTGACGCCCTCTGACATTTCCTCTCGCTGCATGTTGAGGGTCTGAGTGAAATGTTCCACTACATGAGGACAGATAAGAGTGTATTGTTATATTAAATTTCTTATACTTTAATGAAGATACATGGATTAATGTTGATTCTTTAAATGATGCAAGTGTTCAGATGAAGCCATTGAAGGATAACATTGGTTTATTTCAGTCTATTGCGTCTCCATGGGTCATGCTAACTTTGTGCTTTCAGCCTCTGATGATTGAGATAACCTCTGACAATCTGCATATTTTCAGGAAAACAGTGAAGCTTTACAAAACCTCTGATTTATACATGAATCATTTTAAATGTTTATTTTCAGTCTGACTGGAAGGACACCACTGTTGCTGGACTCGTCACCGTCCTGGATGAGTCGAGCAACAGTGGTGTCGTCTGCAAACTTGAGGAGCTTCACAGAAGGATGTGAGGAGGTGCTGGACGTGAAGCTGCCCGGCCTCACCCGCTGCCGTCCACCGACAGCTGGGTGAGTTTGGAGGAGGAGATCTGGGATGAAGGCCAAGCTGAAGTCCACGAACAGAATCCTGGTGTAGGCCCCGGTCTGTCAAGATGTTGCAGTGTGTAATGCAGTCGTATGTTGACCGCATCATCCACTGACCCATTTGCTCGGTAGTGAAACTGCACGGGGTCCAGCAGGGGTCCGGGGATGTCTTTCAGGTGGGCCAACACCAGTCTGTAGTCATTCAGCTCTGTGATCTTGGGTTTCCTCTGGACTGGGATGATGGTGGAGTGTTTGGATCAGGAAGGGACAGCTCCAGTGATCTGTTGAAGATCTGAGTGAAGACAGGTGACAGCAGGTGAGACTCGGTCTGGGCCCGGTGCTTTCTGGGTCTTTTGTCTCCAGAAGAGTTGGCAGACGTCTGCAGGAGGTGTTGATGGCTGTGTGGAGAGGCGGTCGGTGTGGGGTGTGGGGTAGTTCTTTTCAAATCTGCAGTAAAACAGATTCAGGTCATCAGCCAGTTGTTGTTGTTGTTGGCTCCCAGCAGAGGTGGGGGGTGTTGGCTTGTAACTCAAGATGTCTTTCAGGCCTTTCCAGGCGGTTGGCTGAGAAACATCTCCTCAGCTCCTCAGAATAGCTTCCCTTTACTCCGTCATGCAAATAGAAATCCCAAATGTCACTGGCCTACCCTCGCAGGAAAATGCATCCCACCACATGGAAAAACATCAATCAATCAGGAACATGTTGAGGAACATGACAATGGCCCAACATGTTGATTTGTTCTCCAAACTTCCTACACCCCATTCTGATCAAGCATCAACAGGATGCAGTGGAACAAGTTGGATTGACAGAGGCCCCACTGCATAAGCCAGAGTACCCAAAGGATCCAGTGCCAACATCCTGGTTCCAGACCCCATAGGACACCCTGAGAGGTCTTCCTGTCCATGTCCAGTGGTTCAGAGCATTTTTGAGCACATAAAGGGGACCAACACAATATTAGACAGGTGGTCATAATGTTATGTCTGATCGGTGTGTATCCATGTCTACAGTATTTTGGTATGTGTAATCATTGCTATAGATGTACGATATGTGCTGTTCTGCTACATGCAAGTTCATCATCAGAGAAGGCAGTTAGTACTAATGATGTTATTAATGAGGTTTTTATTGTATCGAAACAGTCAAAGAAAAGTGTCAGGTTCAAATTGAACTTCCGAACAGGAGTTGAACCGCAACTATAGGTCTAAAATAAACACACATGAAAAGTAATTAGAGCTTGGTGTGTTTCTACACACAGTTTATTAACAACATTTTGAGCTCTTCATGCCACTGACCGGTTAATGTACATGAATCTCGTCTGTGTATTTATTCGAAGAATTACAATAATAAAGGTGTTGATCTGCACTTCAAATATTAAAAATATCTTTTTAGCATAAAAATAATTCCTATCACACTGCATAGATCCAATTAGTATAAACAATGACTACATGAGAACTTCAGAAGTTTTTCATTTTTTTGTGCTCAGTTTGACCGAAGCACCTACAAAACACACTATTTTTTAAAGGGCAAAGGATTACATTTATAAAATAATTCTAGAACTGTTCTGCATTCTAGGCTTTGTGGCAATTTTTTTTTTTAAAAATTACTATAAAGTAAGTTTCTACAGAAAATTCACATTATTTCAATACCTGGGTATTTAGGATGTTGTGGTCCACAGAGAGTTAAGGATGTAAGGAATCACCACTCACACCCGTACATGCTAATTATTACATTTTTCTGTCATCATTCCTACACAGAATTTTAGGTCATAGATGAAAAAAAACATTAAAATGAATATCAGAGATGAAACATAAGAAAGCTGGGTTGATTGGTCTGGCTGGTTGATGGGAGTGATCAGTTGAAGGGAACGTAGTGCTCATGCACGTTGTGGCGCTTTCTGTCCATAACAACAACACAAATTTGGACTTCCAGTATTTTGTTTAAGCATCAAACTCTTAAACTGAGCGATCCACCTCTGAGGTCCACTTAAAGAACAGAATGTAATAGTCGTTATTTCCTACAGAAGAGCTGAATTAGATCCCTGAAAAAACGTGTCTTGATGTGACACACACACAGTAACGTTCAGCTCTGAAAGAGTCAAAAACCTGATAAAGAACAGTTTGTGGGTTTGTGCCACACGTTTGCAAGAGTCCACATGATGTAAATTTCATCATCTGTCCATGTTTGATCAGAGTTAGACTCGGCTTGGACCACGTTTAGAAACAATGATTTGTTTCTACGATGAGGCGACACAGTAAACTGTCCTGTCTTTAGTCCAAAACACTTGAGATTAATCGGTTTTCTGAGCCTGACAAAGCTACCGTCATTAACATTATCAATATTAACAAAATTTAAAGACATGAATAGAAAAAATGCATTCATTACATTTTAAAAATGAGTCCGCTTTGTGGGAAATATGCTTATTTGCCTTCTGTTTCAGAGTAAGATGTGTTTTACACCAGGAGTCAAGGTGTGGTTAGCCTAGCTTAGCATAAAAACTGGAGGGAAACCAACAGACATTAAAAAAGGCCTTTATAAGGCTAAAGGAGGCCCATCAATGTCTCTTAAACTTTTAATTGACTTTTTAATTGTGGTTGGTTAACTTGTAAAAATGAAGATTTGCAGCTATGGGGAGAGTTTTTGATGAATAAGCGTAATTTGATCTCTCAGCACTTTGTTGCACTTTGTCCCACTAACACCAAAAATGGTTGGTTTTACTTTTCTTTTCCAGTACTGGGTAAACAACTAAGACATAGGCTGTTCCCGAATTACCTTCTAATTGCCATTGGTTTGTTGACTGTCATTCTGAGGCCTTGAGTTTGACATCGGATTGTCTCTATGTTGTTTTTTTTTTTTAACTGGATGTGATGAGAACCAATGGATCTGACTGAGATTGGTTTTCTGACAGTTTTTTTGCCAACAAGGCCAAGGTCGGCCGATTGTCCCCCTATTTCCAGTCTTTATCCTAAACTCAGCTGCATCCAGACTCCAGATCAGCACTACAACACCCAGACATGAGATGAACATTAACCTCTTCATCTAACTCTTATGGAAAACGTGTCTTTCAATTAGAAGACGCGACTTCAAACGTTGGTCAGAGTTTGAATTAGAGACGTAACAAGGAGGACAGTTAGCTGTAAGGAATCATCATGTAAACACAAAGTCAATCGATGGATCAGTGCTGGAAGGTAGAAAAGCAGCATTAACCATGTATTTTCATCTCTCTCCACACAGCGAACAACTTGCATAGTCAGTACTCAAGACTTGCGGACTTCAAAAATGGCTGCCAGAGTCCGTGTACAGTACCGTAAAAAACACAGCCGTGTGTACGAGTTTTCCAGACGGCTGAAATTCCAGACACCATGTTTCAGTCAGCTGTTCAGTCTCCTCTTCCTCTTAGATCAAGGCGTCCTCAGGAGTTATTGCGATGTCACCGGTTGGATGAGCAGCAACCTGCTGCAGGAAGTTCTCTGACTGAAGGAGGTGATTGGTCCAGTCCTGACACAACTCTTCTATTTCAGGCGCCTCCCCTCCGTATTCTGGAGGAAGGACGTGCGGCGAGAAGAAGTCGCCTAAAGTCTCACAGAAATCAGCGCCATGCATGTGGATCTACAAAAACAAGAAGCCTTGATTTTAACAGTATGTTTAAGCAAATGCCTGCTCTTTGTGTATGTTTAGGAGAGTAACAGTGATGGCCACGTCTGCAGTGTAGTGTGATTGGTGTATGAGATATAAAGGGAGCTGACCCTCTGTTTGATCTTCTCCGGCAGGAAGGGACGAATCATAGCAAAGACTGGACGGAAGAACATCGGCTCATTGACAAGATGGATTCCTCTAACTTTTAGAGGAAAAGAGTCCTGAACATACAAACACACAAAGACACAAGCACACATGCAGTTGTAAATTTAGCAAGGTGGCTACTTCTTCTGCAAATTATTATACAAGACAGCTGTACATTGTCATACTTTCAGCTAACTCTGCTTCATAAAGCCAAGATAAGGAAAATGCAACATAGAAGCTGTATGATTTAGCTGCACAGATGACCATCTTTGTGTTAGCTTTTTCTAGAGAGAATTTCATACATAGCATTGGGTGTCATCTGCATAGCGAGATCTCGGGCCTACCGAAAGCACAGAGGATATCTTTTTGGCAAGGGAAGGGTTGAACTGCAGGGCGTGGCCTAAACTCCATCCCTGCAGGTCAAATATGACCTTCAGGCCCCGCCTTTGTGTTTCTGTCTCCGTGCAGATGATCTCGGATGTCATGAGGCTGACCCTGAACACCTCGAAGGCTGACCAGTCCTTTGGGTTCCACTGACCTGCAGACAGACAGATATATTTAAAGAGTTAGGTCAGGTCTTGTACAAACCTGTATAAGCATCACCATGAAGCCAGCTGCTGCCAGTTTGTCTCAAGGGTCACCTGAAACAAAAAATCCTTTGTGGTTCAATAACGACTGTCGCCCCTGAACTACACCTTTGAAAGAAACCTGGCAGGTCCCATGTACTTTGATTTTTTTGAAACTGTCTGTGTGAATTTGTATACTGTTGAATTTTTTATGCCATTTTTATAGTGTTAAAAGGGACTGAACAGGCTAGGTCAAGTAAGTAAAGCCATATTAGATTGACACGGCATCTACACTGGCTAGCATATAGTATTTAATTAATCTCAAAGCCAGTGCACAGAAAAGACAGACACATGAGCACAGAGTGGAAAACTATTCTCACAGGAGTAGAGCACTGCCTGAAATGTAATGTAGAGAGGGTAGAATGTTGTTCTGTAACCTGTATTTTTTTACAAGCATGTCATAAAATTCATTGTAGGTGAGCTGTAGTACCTCGAGGAGCCCCTTATGCTTTAACACTGTAGCAACCTGAAGAGGTGGTCACTTGGATTAGTTCCTGGGGCAGTTCAGTGTCGCAGGCAAAGAGCATTGTGAAGGTTTAGCAGGCAATGGGCACCAAGACTAAAGCCTCTGTGATGATTAATGCCATAGCTCATGTGTTTAGGTCAAGTGGGAACCGATGTAGACATTGTTCCTATATCCCATTTGTGTATGTACCAGAGCCATGTTTAGTTCTTTGCACATTTATACTGATAATACAAAATAAAAGCAGAAAATAAATCATGTTGTAGTCTATTATTGTTGGAAATTCCCACAGTGATGCCTTATTATTATTACAATTTATTGATACCCATGTAGAGAGACGTTTAAACTACCCAACAGTAGGTATTAAAATTATTGTATTTTAACCAGCTGCAGCATCAAACTGATGAACACATTAATGAATCTATAACTGTAATCCAATAATATACAGTATTCTGAAGTGGACCATTCTGCACAATGAGTACTTTGGGTACTTTATGTATAACTTAATGTTAATATAGTAAAAATTTGAAAACAGGAGTTTAACTTGCAGGAGTATTTCTTCACTGTGGTATGTGTACTTTACTCAAGACCTGAGTACTTCTTCCACCTCTGTCATTGGTTCAGAGACAGACTGAACTCTGGGGCTGTTGAAGGTAACTGTATCATGACTGTGATGGGAGGGAGCGGTTGTCACGGTTACGTTCTTGTGGGACGTGACCGTGACCGTTATTCAGCAGATATTTCTCCCTGTGAAGACGTTGTCCACTCCAAAACACTGTTACATGACCTCGCTGAGCAAAAACACTCTTGACAGGATGGATTTATGCTTATAGATCCAGTTTTCTGTGCTCGTATCACATGAACATGTCTGTTTTTTATATGTAGGAGCTTTCAGACTAATTAAACAGCGCGTTAGTGTTATTAAAAGAGGTGTGGAGTGGCACAGAGATCACATTTACATGGGTGTTTTCACATGGAGGCAGTTTGAATAATGAGGAAGCAGACAAACTGGATTGACAAGGAAATCCACAAGGAAATACGTGTGATTTATCTGTTGGTAACGGGAATCTGACACATTTAAAAACATGCAGCATCATGGTGACAAGACAACACAGACTAAGACAGTAAGAAGAGCAAGAGGTCAGATGAAACAAGCATCTAGGAGTTTCAGAAGTAAACGTCGTGTTAACTGACTCCTCAGACAATATTGGATGGACATGAAAGACTCCCGGATGAATCATCATTCATGAGAACTTAAAGGTCCCTCCTTTAAAGGCAAACAGCAACTGTTTTACCAGCACAGGGACTATTCTCTCTGTGGAAAGAGGATATTACAAACTCTTCCTGTTGCAAATACAAAACTGAAATCATCAGGTTTCCTACAGCTTTACTTGATCTGTTACGGCCTGATTCTCAGTAGCTAATAGGTGACATTATGACTTGTGCTGTGTCTTCTGGAAGAATTTGAAGCCTGCAGATTTTATACATGGATGTAGACACTGAAATCAAAGATGGCGATCAGTCACTTTGCCTTAGTCAGCTTGGTTGGGTTTGTTTCTGAGTAAAGCAGCTCACTGCACATGCTCATTAGTGTTTTCCCTGCTGGACCCGCCCGCATGTTCCCTTCAGTCTGTATGCCTCTTTACATCATGCTAATTAAACTCTTTTTTTAGGGTGTGACAGACAGGAAACCTCCAAAACTTAAAGCATGTACAAATTAAAGCTCCCCAAATCATTCAATCCTAATTACCACCACTGTGGGTGAGTAAAATGGCATTTCAATTCATTTTTCCTCAGTGAAATCTGATTTTAGTTGATTCTGTGGACTATTTCCATCCTGTTTGCAGATGTTTTACCTCTTTGTGTTAATTTATTTTATAATTCTGGCTGTTTGGAGCCTCTGTGCAGATGTTATCTTGCTGTCGCCTCTATTTGGTTAGAGTTATTTTGCTTCCCGTCACCCCTTGGGACCCCTGAAACCTTGTGCCCAGTGGGCCCGTTCAGGAATCCATCCATCTCAGACGCAGATACTGACCGATCCTGTAGATGAGCACCCTGCTGCCGGTGTGGTCTCTCTCTGGGAGGACGCTGTGGTACGACCTGTTGAGGAGGCCGAGGACAGACGAAGGAGACAAACACCCGCTGATCTCAGGACTCTCCTTCCTCCAGCGCTGGTAGTTCAGCAGGAGCTGCAATGGGACACATTCAGGGACATCAGGGAATCCATAGCACTCTACTCTGACCGCTGTCACCTGTGGATGCGGCTGAAACATGCTGCATTAGAGGTTCACCGTGAACTCCAAGGACACAGATCTGGTGTCTACTGTCTGAGCCACGAGATAAAACAAACAAACTAATCCAGGAGCTGAAGCAGGAAATAAAAATACTCACTCAGCCTGTTCATGTGGATCAAAAGCAAACACAACAGAACATTTATGTGCTAAAAGTCAGACTCCGACAGAAATGCAGAGCTTTGACTCACTTGGCAGAGCTCCTGGTGTTTCCACTAAAAATAAGAAACTCAGACTTCCTGTGGAGCTCCAAGTGACAGTTTTACATGCGGTCACTCAATTAACACTCTGTTTATGACCCAACCGGACACACTTAACATGCTAAAATGAAAACCTATGGTGCTTTTACATCCAGTCTTTAGGGTTGTTGTTGCAATAATACACCAACAACTGTACTCCTAGCAGCATACATCTTTGCAGGGACGTAGTGACCCTACAACCAGACCTCTAGAGATCAATTTTTCTTTGACATGATTTCTTAAATGCAGCTCAGTCTACAGCTGTATTGGTCAATGACGGCAAAAGTACTGGAGGAGAGATTTATGTGTCTGTACGTGAACTCAAAGACAGTCGGGAGCTGGGTAATTTTGCTGCACCGGACAGAAAACAAACTAAAATAGCTAAAAAATGTAATGAAGTTCAGTTTTGTATCACCAGTCTGACCTCATGTTAAGTAGCAAAACCTCAGAACAGCAGTGGGCTGGAGGGTAATTCTAGTAGACACCATGAGAGGCACAAACAAACCATTTTACTAAATAGTGTAGAGCATGTGCACTATTACTCCTGTAGTACATGATGAAATCTGTGTCATGCTGACCCCTCATGTATTATAAATGTCTAAAATGTCTTTCCAGCTTTCTCTTTGCTGATTATTGATCAATGGGTTGCGTCTATAATGAGATCTAGAGTGTTGACCTGCACCATTTAGCAACGTCAAGTAGTCTAGACCAGGGGTAGCCAACCCTGGTCCTTGAGAGCCCCTATCCAACATGTTTTAGATCAGTGGTTCTCAACTGATGCAGCCTCAGGACCCACTATGTCTCTATTAATAACGGTTGCGACCCAACTTTTTGAAGTTTGCTGTTCCTGTTAACAAATTAAGGTTTATTTGGGTGTTGTCTCAGCACATTTTGACACAATTTAGGAACATTTTGGCTTATTTTTTTGTTAATTTTGGTATACTTGGACATTTTTGCCAAGTTTTGGGCATATTTTGGTCCATTTTGACAGATTCTGAGCACATTTTTTTATATTTTTGGGACGCTTTAGCATAAATTTCTCCAATAAGCTGGCAGAGTCAAATCTAGAGGTTAATAGTGGGCAACTACTGGTGTCACCACCACTAAATATCCTGCTATTGAAAGCAAACTGTGTCATAAGAAACACATCCTTGAAAATACAAGACTTTATACCACTACTTTTTTGGGGAGCATGCTTCTGCGACCCTCTAAAAATGGTTTCGCGACCCACTTTTGGGTCCCGACCCACCAGTTGAGAACCACTGTTTCAGATGTTTCCCTCTTCCAACACACCTGATTCAAATGATCAGGATCGTTATCAGGCTTCTGCAGAGCTTGATGATGAACTGATCGTTTGAATCAGGTGTGTTGGAAGAGGGAAACATCAAAAACAAGCTGGATAGGGGCCCTCGAGGACCAGGATTGGTCTAGATGGCGTCCATGTTGGCCACCGCGAAGGACAAAGATTCAAAACTTACTGCTGGTTCAATGAAATGTTTTGGCTCAGATTCATGTTTTTAGGTTTTGCTAGAAAGCCTGTAAGAAATATTGGGTGTAGCGTTGCTATGGTAACTAGCAATATGGCTAACACTTAGCCGGCAAAATACGTTAAAAATGTCAAACCTGGTGGAAAAAACAAGTGTCAAAGATATATAAAATAAAGACAACCATTTATGGCCTGGGATGTTTTTAAACCTTTAGATTATGATGGGATGGATTTGATATATAACCTGATTGATGTTGCCATGGTAACCACAAAGACACCACTCTACTAATTTCACATTATGGTTGTTGCCATTAGGTATCAAAAACCATGAAGTCAACAGGAGAATAAACTTGTGATGATGTTTATAGAACATTCATTCTCTTCATAAAACTGTTAATACTTAATATCGTCTTTCTTTGTTTTGATCTAGAGATAAAAAGTGAAGCAGGACTGTTTTGAAGCTTGGTAACTTATTGTGAAAGAAGAAATCACTCTCAGAGATGACTGGCATGGCACCAATAGAAACATTCAACATATTACTATATTATTTTTTTCTACATAAAATGATTAATTGCTAAATTGAAAAATACCATATTTACAAACCAACATGTGCAATCTTACTACTGTATATAATATACACAATAAATACTCAGGGCATTTTTTATTTCCATGTTTTCATAGAGTGCTTTTTATAATGTGTATTTAGTTTATTCCCATATTGTTTATTTTTTATAGCTTCTATTTTGTTGATGCTTTCACTTTTATTCTTTACCTTTAAAAAACAATATAATGTACCCCTGCAAATGGCAATACAAAGTATATTCTATTCTGTTCCATTCATATTAACATATTAAAATTGCTTTTTGGTTGTCTGAAAGTTGCAGAAACCAATAAAAACTGTCATAAATCAGTGATTAAAGTTGTTGCCAATCAATTTTGTGCCACTTTTCCTCTTTAGACCAAGTAGAAGGCAGGTCTCTGGGTTCTTGGAGATACAATAAATGACATGTAGTTTACGGTGAGGGTCGGTAGGGGCTCAAAAAACACTTTTTCTTTCCCACTATAGGAGGTTAAAACACATTTTCATAAATCAATGCAACACTCAGATAACACTCGCACTCAGTGCTCCATAAAGGTTGGATCGCCTGAGTAAGTTTAAAGAGGTAATAGAATGAAAAAAGTCACACAATACCTCCAGAATGACTCTAAAACTCTACAAACTGGGAGACTTACAGCAGACAGAACTTTAAAAACTAATAAAAACTTATGATCTTTCCTAAAGTTTCGGTTTAGTCTCTGCAGAATGAGCCAGTGTTCGTCGTGGACCTGCAGGCTGCCGTGTTTACCTTCAGAGAAAGCCCCACGTCGAAGTCTCTGGCCCGCAGAAACTTGATCAGGAAGCCGTCGGAGAGGCTCCGGACGGCGGACAGCTCCTGCAGCGCCTCCCGCCTCAGACCGCTCAGGTACGGCCTGAGCTCCTCCGCGGCGTCCGGGAGTTCATTGAGCTGAGGCCCGTTCATGTCGCACCCTGGTCCGCTAACATGTCACTGCAGCCGGCGGGCCGCTGCTGGAGAGTCCCGGGGAGAGACGGAGAGACACTGAGAGGGCTGGAGGAGGCTGGAGGAGGCTGGACTGAGTGTTCCTGAACATGGAGAGGACCAGGGGCGGATCCAGAACTGGAGCAGTACAGGGGCCTCATGGGGCAAATATTAATACTAGACACTGGGCTGGAACATAATAGTAGTAGTAGTACTAGTAGAATAGTAATAGTACTAGTAGTAACAGCAATAATAGTAAAAGTAGTAGTAGTAGTAGTAGCAGTAGCAGTAACAATAATAGTAGTAGTAGTAATAGTAGTAGTAGTAGCAATAATAGTAGTCACAGTAGCAGTAGTCGTAGTAATAGCAATAGTACTAGTAATAATAGTAGTAGTAGTGGTAGTAGTAGTAGTAGTAGTAGTAGGAGTAATAGTAAAAATAGTTGTAGTTGTAATAATAGTAGTAGTAATAAAAGTAGTAGTGGTAATAATAGTAGTAGTAGTAATGGTAATAATAGTAGTAGTAGTAATGGTAATAATAGTAGTAGTAGTAATAGTAATAATAGTAGTAGTTGTAATAATAGTAGTAGTATAAATAGTAGTAGTAGTAGTAGTAGTAGTAGTAATAGAAATATAGTAGTAGTAGTAGTAGTAATAGTAAAAATAGTAGTAGTAGTAATAATAGTAGTAGTAGTAATAGTAAAGATAGTAGTAGTGGTAATAATAGTAGTAGTATAAATAGTAGTAGTAGTAGTAGTAGTAATAGAAATATAGTAGTAGTAGTAGTAGTAATAGTAAAAATAGTAGTAGTAGTAATAGTAATAATAGTAGCAGTAGTAAAGATAGTAGTAGTGGTAATAATAGTAGTAGTATAAATAGTAGTAGTAGTAGTAGTAGTAATAGTAATAATAGTAGTAGTAGTAATAGTAAAGATAGTAGTAGTAGTATTAGTAATAGTAAAGATAGTAGTAGTAGTAATAGTAATAATAGTAGTAGTAGTAATAGTAATAGTAAAGATAGTAGTAGTAGTATTAGTAATAGTAAAGATAGTAGTAGTAGTAGTAGTAGTAGTAATAGTAATAATAGTAGTAGTGGTAATAATAATAATAATAGTAACAATAGTAGTAGTATCTATACATTTCTTTATATTTATCCATCCATCCATCCATCCATCCATCCATCCAGTAACTGTATATTTACCAAATCATAATCAGAAAATTATGTCTCTAAGGTTTACTTCTATCTCTTTGTCTCTTGTCTGTTTCTGCTGTCTTTTGCTTTTCCATGTACTGGTTCAACGTCTATTATCAGGTGTTTTGTCCGTTTGTTGTCTTTCCATGTCTCTCTGTCATCATTTTGTCCACTTTTTGTTGTCATTCTGCATCTTTCGGTCGTCGTTTTGTGTCACTGAGTTGCAGTTTTGTCTGCTTCACCGTTTCGTCATCTCCACGGTCATTTCATGTTTCTTCATTCTGTAGTTCCTCTGTGTCTCTCTGAAGTCATCTGGCATCTCTTTGTGGTTGTTTGGCGTCATTTTGTGACTTTCAGTGACATTTTGCTCGGCCCAACTCTGTGGCCCATCTGTCCATTAACAGCAGTGAATTATATTAGCAAATTTATGCACACTGGTCCTCACTTCTCACAAAGGACGGGTCACCATTAAGTACTTTGTTTTTAGCAATTCTGAATCCTTTTCACAGACCAGCAAAATCTGGGACCAGAATCATCGTCATGGGCTTTGGCTGCTGTCAAATATTTTGCACTTTTGCTTTTATAGTATCATTAAAATTCCATCAACGTGTTCATCAACTCTGATCTTGCAGCACTTTTTAAAGGAGAATGAACTCTACACTCTCTCTCCCCCTGCTGGTCACATGTTGTTACTGCAGTAAAACATGGCTGACATCATAGACAGTGCATGATTGTTTTTTATCTGAATGTCACTTACCAGATCTATTCACAAACAATTGGTAAAACACAGTAATTCCTTGCTCCGAATATGTTAAAACTATTCTCAAAACCTTCCTTTAGAGATAAACCAGAAGCTTCTCGAACGTTTATAATATTTCAAAACACATAAAAGATTCTTTCTATCTGCATATAATTTGGAAGCCATACTTCTATTAAATCTCTAACTGTTAACTGGCTGTATTTCTGTTTTACTGCAGTCCAATAAAAGAACCAACATAGCACCAAGTCTAGCATCTCGTCACTGGTTACCCCTAAAATTGAAAGAATAAATTAAATCTTACTTTTAGGTTCACTTGGGTTGAAGCAGCCTGAGGTCCTCTGGTGGAGTTCTGACACTTAAAATGGGCAATTTAATGATGCTAAAATGTTAATTTTACACAATATGCATCGCAAAAGAAAATAATCAGACTCACATTCACAAACGTTTTAGCTGTTTTTACTGAAAAAAACTGTAACAGGGGTTGGTGAACCAGGCACCTCTGTAGCATCACGCTGCTACTGTACATACAAGACAACACCCACAGCACGGTCACCGATTATACAATGCTTCTAATCAACATAGTCATCAATAACTGATGTATTGTATAATCAACAGCTCTGGGCCACGCCGCAGTGGGGTCAGAATGTGGATCAAAAATGCTCTTTGTGTTTTCAATCATAAAAATGAACAGGTTCTGGTAGATGGAGACCAACCACAACATGTCTTCATTGTTTTCTGGTTCTGGGAATTTTGATCGATTTTATGTTTCACACCAAAAAGCTTTGGGCCAGCGGGCATCATGGAGTAGCTCAGCTGAGTCACTTTACTTTTAAACAAACAACAAGTTCATGGAGTCAGAAGACGGTAAAATACGTGGAAAATAGACCACGTCCCTGGATTCTCCATGCTGCAGGCCCGGTGGTTCGACGAAGGCTGGGGGATGAAGACCGATGACCATCAAGTGTCCAGACAGACCAGAGAACACACGGTGTCCTCACAGGGTCACCAAACGACTGTAAAGGTCAGGCTTCAGAAACTCACGACCCTTTGTTTGAAGAGTAAAAGCCTTGGAGTGGAGGCTTGTGGAGTAGTGAATAGTGTTGCCATGGGAAACTGAGCTTCAGTTCAGGCCTCAGCAGCGACCCCGTTTTCCTTTTGATGCTCGCAGATCGGCAGACAGGTAACCTTGGAGCCGCCGGCTGAGTTGTTTCCTCTGCAGAGATCTTTAGGTTTCGACAACAGATTTCAACATTGCGACTTCACTGAATTCCTCAATTCCTGACATCATCCTTCATGTGTGGGTCTGATGCTGGGTTCAGGCTGTAGAACATCAGCCGGAGAACAGTCTGACTCACTGGATGTAGAGTTTGGGTCTGAGTCTGCCTTTTCCACTGCGCATTTAATGTCACTTCTCAAATTTGCAAGCTTTGCTAAAGATTTTAATCATACAAGGAAGCTTTGCTCATTTTTTCCCATTGATTGGCTATTTGAGTGTGTGCAAATGTTCCACCAAAACAGTTCCTCTGTAACTGTTTTGCAGGGACACTGTTGCTGCATCCTGGGCTTAGCCTCATCCAAGATTATTGATTGCTTCAATAAAAAACAAACGAGCTAGACAGGTTTCCCCCTATAGTAGATTGATTAATAATGAGATGTAGTCAGACCATTCTCCACTGCTAACATAGTGTTGTGTAGAACACTTGCTGGAAAGTATTGCATTGCCAGAAAGACGTCAGGACCAAAAACTGGATTCAGCCACAACAACTGATCGTTTGACTACAAGAGATGCTGCATTCTGAACTCTTGATGACGTCCTACAAACAGACCAGACTGTCGGAACAGTTTGAAACCGTCTCGCATGTTATACAGCAACTTCCACGATTTGTTTCCTGGTGGTGAATGAACACAGAGATGCTTCTTCCATCTACAAGAGAGACCAGTAGTCCTTTATATATAATATCAGAAACACCTCTTCTAGTGTCTAGAAGTCCGTGTCTTGCACTCTCTTCTCTTCCCAATGACCAGCTCATGAAAGACAGATGATTTGTCAAAGACCAATGTGAAGTCTGTTGTGTTTTTCAGCCAAATCACTGCAGTAATTTAAAACTTCATCTCTGTTTCTCTGAAATCTTATCAGAAAAGATTATCCTGCAGTCTGAACCCAGCATAATACTCCCCATTGTCAAACCGGAGGCCGTTCGCAGAAAATGTTCCCACTCGTGCCAAAACATGGCTTCTTGGCGTGTCCAGAGTTAGCGACGTCTCAGACAGAATCAGTTGGTACAGAGTGACATGTTGGGGGAATCAGCTGGCAGAAAACAGACAGGGTAACATTTAGACATTCCTAAGACATTCTGAAAGAACACGTGTTTGGTCCAGCAAATTCCACCACTTGAGGTCAGGGCTGGGTATCGCTCAACAATTTCGATACAACACTATACAGAAGTTTCAGAAACTGTTTGATAGAAAATTAACGACGCTTCCCACTCAGTTCTTGTCTTCGTTTGACAGAAAAAACATTAAATTGTCAACCAAACACAACAATTTAACCTAAAATTTGCAACATGTTGAGTTAAATCTGGAACTACATGAACAAAGGATAAGAATCAAATTGGGACCACATTCATTGCTGGCTTTCAGTACCAACACTTTTCTGACGATACCAAAATAATATCGAGGTCTGATACCCAGGCCGACTCTCTAATGGTGGATTTCATTTGAACAGAGAAGAGGATTTCACCCGTCTGTCACCGTTTTAAACATCTCTACTGGAAGTGTGTGTTTTTAATGTTTAACACAAGTGTGTGTGTCGTCACCTGGAATGCAGAAAGAAACCTTTTGATTTTTAAAAAAGTACAATCTGTAAACCCAACATGACATGGTCCAGATCAGTCAGAGCCTAGTCAGCCTGCCAGCAGCTGAAATGTTAAAATCACTGGAGGAAAAAAAAAAAAAGAAATTAAATTAAATAAATAAATAAACCTGAAAATTACTTTGTGGCAAACCACATTATTTGGTCCGTTTCCTGGATTTGGATGCACGTTTATCAGATAAAGCAGATCTCTGGGCGTGCTCGTGTAAGAAACAAGCACGATCGTGGAATGAGGCTTCACGTGGCGCTTTCATAAAATAATGGCTGTCGAAAGAAAAAGCAGTGGAGGCGGGTGAGAGGCAGTCAGGAAGCTTCTGTGTGAAATAACTGGCTAAGGTGCAAATGTGCTCACAATATCCTGAGTACAAATCTTAATCACATCTCATCTCCCACTCTCCTGTCACTGTGGAATATGCTGCTGGTAATGCAGGAATGGCTTTGCAGTAACCTAATTCGTGTGTTAACATGAGAACCTGAGGAGTTACCAAAATAAAAGTCCTGCACAAAGGACGCTGCACTCTTTGGATGGAACAGTCATGTCTGTCTGCAAAAGACAGAAATGTTGATTGGAAGTAATGTACAAGAGGACAAACCTGTTGCCTTCACTTTATAGCCGTCTGTTTGTGAAAGAAATGAACCCTGAACTCTTGTGGTGCAAACAAAGCAGAGTAGAAAACTCACAAGTGCTTTTTCTACTGTCCAATGTCATACCAACTAGCTGCAGAGAGCTGCACGCCTCTTACTTCTTAAAATGGCTTTTAAACTTCACCCATACTGAGCCAAAATGAACCAAAGTAAAACCAGTATACTAAGAAAAATTACTGCAAGAATGGAACTTAAACATCGACACTGTTTCCTACCTCAAGCTTATTTCAGTTTACAGCGTCGTCCTAGACAAGTACGGAAGGTGTTATGAGCCTTGAGCTACCTCCTGCACCGCCAAAACACTGATTGTCTTCTAATGTTAACAGCTTGCTACATGGTGACGTCTTTAAGGCCTCGTTACACCAGAAAGTCGTACAGCAAAACGATTCCCCCAAATATCTGGATTTAAAGTCGTGCCGACGTAGAGATCACACTCACAGGGTGGTCGTTGGTGCTCTGTGTACACTCCTCCACATTTTGCTCACTGTTGTACAACATTTCATTCCATAAAGATTACAGAAGAGATAAAATGAAGCACGCTAAGCTAACAGTCAACAGCAAACTCATAGCTCACTTGACTTAGCTTCACTGCTAACAGGACAGTAGCTTTACACAGTTGTTGACACGTAATATATTTAGTCGTACTGATGGCCTACAATCTTCTATATCCTGTTAAATGTAATATGTTTGTATGTCTGACTGACGTTTTTACTGCTAAAATCCCATCAATATGGAAAAACTGATCCGATGAATGTTACCATGTACTGAGAGACAACATCAGTGATCTTGGGTACATATTAATCTAGCAGATTTGTTCTCCAATTACCTTCAAGTACCTTCAGCAAAACATTTGTTCCTAAATATTATTCATGTGAGACCTCATATAGTTGTTCTACTGAACATTTAATTTAAAAAACTGTAAATCAGGATGATAAAAACTAAAACTAAACTGGAAATTAAATGGCTTTCTGCAGATGTGGGCCACAGATACAACAATGGACAAACACAGGAGACTTAGGTTTGGTATTAAAGTGCACATAATCCTTGAGAGACTCTTATTGCTCACTGGGGACTGATTTCAATCAGAGCTTTCTGGAGAATATCAGACGTCGATCACTTCAAATTGCTTACACAGGCTATAATAAAATTGACTCAGATGAAAGCAGAATTAAACAGCTGATGAATAAAAATGAAAACTAAAACCTAAATAAATAGTTTCTTTAAGACCACAACATGACCTGATGTTGAACCAAGTGCCAACAACAGTGTCAAACATTTTTTGGAATGTGAAAGGAAAGCAACGAAACTCGCCATTTTTACTCTACTAGAAACATTTAGAAAAACTTCTGCTCCAGTGTGATCACTACTCTACTTTAGCAAACAACAGAAGATGATTTCTTTTGTGGCTCTGATGATTTGGCAGCACACACTGATACTACAGCCTGTAGATTCAAAGTTAGTTTGACAATATGCAGACGATGTGATCGTATTTGCGTGTAACCTATTGCTGATTGAGAACTGTCAAGACACAGCCAAGCCCCTGAACCGCCAGCTAGAACAGAAAACTACTATTAGTTCTTATGTAGAAATTGGTATTCAACTGAAAACAGATAAACTGCAGGAACAATAAATATATAAGGTTAAAAGAAGAGCAAGAAAATAATGAAGGGGTAAAATTATGTGACGTCAGAATTAATGGCTATCATTCAATAAAATCACCATAATGTACATTTCCATAGTCATGCCATACATATCACTCTGCTGCCCCGTGTCGTCAGTCTATTCATTTAAAGTTTTCTACATTTTCTGCCTGATCTGAGGCTGCCGTCAGAAAATCAGGAAAGTTAAAGTACTGAAATTACCTGTTGCTTGAAACTAACACTTCATCTGGAAAAGACAAATTAAGAGCAGCAGAGTTGGCTGGAAAGCGAGCTGTAGAAATGTACAGAACGCTGAATTTATTAAGACATCAAGTAAACATAAAGGAAGTTTGGGGTGTGCGTTAACGGCTAAACAGGCCAAATTAGGAATGAAAAGTCTATGGTTAAGTATATTCCAAACAAAAGCCTGGTTCAACTGCTTCAGTACAAGGTAACTAAACTTCTTTTTTGGTTCTTGTAGATGTTTAACCTTCCACCTAAGCGGCTTCCTTAGTTCTGACTGGTGGGGAGTCCCAGATATTTATTCTCACCACCAAACCAGAAGGCTCACAGCTTGATAACACATCTAAGACTCACAAGACTCAAGTGTGAATGGTGGTGAAACTGCGTGGTGAGGGATGACTGAAGGTGTACATGCAGTGCGATACAGGAGTGCACAGATCCCATATACAGGGAAGACAAAACACTTGTTCCACATGTGCATGGAACAACACAGGAGAACCAGTTCCTCAGGACAAGACTCAGCAGTCCATGAGCTTCTAAAGGATATGAGACAATCCTTTGAGGACAGAATGTTAACATTATGGACAGAGAGGAGAGATGGCTCGAGAGAGAAGCGAATGTTAAACAGCCATCTCTACGACACTGATTATCAGGTACTTTGAATGCAGTCCTGAGACCCCTCCTCAGGCAGTTTCACCACCAATTAACACCTTTAGTCTTGGATCGTTAAATGGTCATGTGCTTTAGGGGTGAGAATCAAAACCTGGGACACCCCCACCCCCCCAACTAACTAGTTTAAACTGTGGAGGCATCTTGGGTAAGAGGTGAAATGTCTTCCAGAACCAAAACATAAATTACCTTTGACTGAAACATTTAGGATTACCATGACCGGGATGAATCTACACAGACGTTCCCCCCTCTATATACTCCCAAGGATGTAAAGTAGATGCACAATTTTATAATCAAAATTAAATTATATACTGAACACACAATATATTAAAATTGCTTTGTGTCAACATGTTATTTCTTTGAAACAAATTTAACGGCCTGTTAAACCTGAGTTACACCAGAATGTACAGTGGCTAGAAGTTGCCCTTACCCCCCTTTTGGAAGTTTTCCCTCTTAACTGCTTTTCAGAATTGAATCAATTTAATTTAAAAAATATTAAATGTAAAATAAATGATTGCAAAAGTATCAACCCCCTATGAAGTTAATTGGAAGAAGGTTCTTTGGTTGAATAGACCAAGGTTCAAGCTTCGTGGCCATCAGATGAGGCACCAAACACTGCACATCACAACTAACACGCCATAACCACGGTGAAGCATGGTGGCGGCAGCATCATGATGTGGGGGAAGCTTCTCGACAACAAGTCCTGAAAGGCTTGTTAAGGTGGATTTGCAGGGCTGATTGAGGCCTATCCATAAAGGGAAAATGCTTTAACTGCAGCCAAATATGTATCCACCAAACACTGATTTGAATGTGGTAAATATCTATGCAATCACTTACTTTTCATTTTGTCTTATGAACTGGCATTACTTTGTAGAAATCTGTTTTCAACTGGGAATGAAAGATTTTTCTCCATCTTGTCAAAAAAGCCAAATTATGCTGACCCTGATTTAATGTTAACAAACAATACATGGGAAAAACTTCCAAGGAGGGTGAGCACTTTATATAGACACTGTATGTCGTCGATCAGATTCCAAAAGACACTTCATTGGGGTTTGAGTTTAACTATACCAACATTTTGATGGTGACAGTTTGACCCAGTAGGTGACAGACAGGTGACCTCTTCTCTTTTCATCATCATCATCATCATATTGCAATCAACCAGTTGCACTGACAAAAGTTACTGTGTTATAAACCAATCAAACAGTCTTCAGTTTTTCAATCAAGACTTCAGGGGACAAAGTAAAAATTCCTTGGAACGCATCTTCAATCCTAAATGAGTTGACGGATGGTGTTTAGGAATCTCTCCCACTCACACATGCACAAGTAAGTCAACATACATTCAGCAGAATCATTTCCCAGTGGAGGATATTCTTCAATAGGGCGAGTGAGAGTCTTTTTCATCTTTTTCTGAACACAAAAAATCCTTCTCAGCTCCATGGCTGAACAGTCATTCCAGCTGCTGTTCCACACAGTCTGAGCTCAGCACTTCACTTTTTTTTCTACTTGATATTTTCTGAGTGTTTTCAAACCACCTTCTACTTTGGTCCGTCTCATATTTACAACCACAGTACAAATAATTGCTAGTCTATGTGTGTGTTTGTGAGTGTCTTCTTCCCAGGCTCTCAATGAGAATAATGGCCGAAAGCTTCACGTCCATCAACAATAAAACAAATTAAAATCACTGTTTGTGTGTGTGAACACACAATAGGCATTCCAATTCACTTTTCCAACAAAGTGCGTGTTTCTGTGTTGTGTGTTTCTAAAGCGTGTAAGGTGCAGGTAGGCAGCTCTGTGATGATTTGACAGGGGCAAGCTGAAGAGCAAAGGGAGTCAAGCCAGTGACCTATTGGCATTATCAACTGTTTTTCAGCATTGTCTGTTGTCGCCATAAACACAGGAGTAGGAGGAGGAGTAGGAGGACACTTTTCAACCCTTTTCATTCTCTTATCGTGGAAAAAAAGGGCTTTGGGTTTATTCCAATGTCCAAATTACAGGGTGACTTCAAATCTCTTGAGGTGCCAATAGCACATAATTTATTCAAGGCCTCTGTCACAGCTGGATGCTGGGATGGTAGGACGCTAATAGCTAGAGGACAGCAGTAGGCGTTAAGTTGTCGGCCTCTCCCTATGTGGGAGTTGTGTGGCACCATGTGGGCGCAGGACACTTCATATCAGGGTTATCAGTTTGAGTTTCATTTAGCTGCGTTGTTCATGCTAGGCTGAGGCTTTGAGGAGAGCCCAAGCAATGGCTGAGGAGTGGGTGCAGTAAAGAGTCCACCTCTGGGTGGCTGTTAATGTCAGGGAGACAAGTTTTTCACCCACTGCTTGGGTAAGGTAGAGTTTAAGTGATAAGCCCACCATTGGTTACTATTGAAGGTAGGATGGCCATGTAGCTGGGTTGTTTGTTCAAGAGGTTAAGGTTCTTCCCTTGAAAAAGTTCTGAACCCGAGCCAAGGCTCATGCATTGGAGAGAAGATTACGTAGGCATGAGAGTTTAAAACTCTGTCTTGGTTGAGAGTTCAACGCCCGCTCGCTGGGTAATTCCTCAGTTAGGAGGTGGAGTTTCCTCCTTTGAATAAATTCTGGACCCAGGCGAGGGGCGTGGCCTGATGTCAGGAGTCATCGTCGGTGTCCTCGATCAAAACCTTGGTGTCACGGGTCTTGGACCTGAAGGGGGCACAAGAAAGAAGGTTATTGTTGCATGAGGTCTTGCAGAGAGTGAAATGTTTGGTCAGTCATCTGTTTGGTCAGTGTACACTCTTTCAATTAATACATGTGTGTTCAAATAATAGTCACCTGGATAATAAATGATCTTTCCGTAGTAGGGGCGGAAACAAATCTTACTACACAATAATTTCAACAAGCAAAACAATTTCATTTCTTTTTTCAACTGTTGCACCAGGGAAAAAACGATTTATATCAAAGGAGATGTTTCTGTTTGGTGGGTCAACCACAAATTAAAAATAAAGATAACACTGTGTGATGACGTCAGTATTACCTAAAAACACTTGTTCAGTCATTAAAATGTTTCAGTAACATTAAACTTGCCTCTTAGCTCAGCATGCTTGCTTGCGAGCAATCGAGGCAATAATATACATGTTATTTTAGACAGCAAACAAACTAAACAAGCTTACCAGCCTGAACAAAAACAAAGGAAGAACAAACTTCCCTTCTCTAATAATCCAACAGACATCTTTCTGTTGACTGATGACTAACTCTGCCTGTGTTGCAGAGGAATATTACTTGTTGTAGACATATTATTTGGATATGAAGCTAACATTTATAAACTTGTTGAGAGGTTTGCACAATTGATTTTTAGTATGATAACTTGAGTAAGAGCCTTCACAGCTTCTCTTTGTTACATTGAAAGATAAATTCTTATATCTGGGATTAAATCTAAGATGTTGATCAGCAACCCTGGATGATATTGGTTTCTTTAAAGTCAATGTGCTGCTATGTTTGTTGTCAGTAAGTAGTCTGAGGTAGTAGCACAGATAAAAGTAGGCAGACACTGAGGAATACTCAACACAACATCAATTCTAATCAAAATCGTAGCTTAATGCTCACTGTGAGGCGAGTCGTGGCCTGCGTAGACTCATGCTGTAGCTCCTCTTCCAGCTCTTCTTGCCCTGCCGGTTCCTGACTCCGTCCTCCTGGTCCATCATCTGCTCCAGCAGGGTCTGGTCGTCGGCGTTGAGGGGAGCCACGCTGATGTCTCTGACGGCCCTGAACTCACCACAGTTGTTCAGATGTTCGTTCTCCAATCGGAAGAAGTTCCACACGAAACGCCTATGAAGGAAAACACTGACCGTTATTCACCTGTTTTACACACATGTTGTAAATTATACATTTTGTCTTGGCTTTAAAACTGTTATTTATGGCTGCAGACCCAGGCCTTCGGTTTCAAAAACATCAGGATGTTATTGTTAATATGGTGCTTAATGTGCAATAACTGAGTAGAAAGTCTGGATATAAGTAGAGGAGGAAGAAACGAGGGGAAATGAGGACTAAGAGGTATTCGTACCTAAACACCTCCAGTGGAGCCAATATTGTAGCCAGTATGTCAGCGATGCCGTGAAAGTCAGTGAATGTGGTGAGGCAAACTGTTAAAATCCACGCAAAACGCAAGAGGACGTCTTCCACTATGGCGCTGTAGTAATAGGCCTGACAGGAGACACAGAAGAAGACAGCGGTCAGCGCATCATCACACGACAGGTTCTATATACGTAGGATCAGGCCTTTCCTGCACGTAGAGATACCTTGTGTGGGTAGACTATCTCCTCTCTCAGAAAGGTATTTTCTCCTGCGTTGCGGTCAAACAGGCCCCAGTCCATCTTCAGATCCCAGACCAGTGTGTAACACGAGCTGACCACCAAACAGCCGATGTACAAATAGAAGAAGATCTGGGCTTCAGCAGGAGCTTCATCTGAGGAGAAGAGAGATGGCAAGGTTAGCACGACGATAAACAGAAAGGCTTCTTCAAGTTATTTAGAGTTCTATCAAATTATGTATTACCTGTCTTATAACAGCTCATGGTAAATACAGCACTATAGTCCCCTCACTATGTTTTACTTTTTAACAGAAAGACTGCTGCCACTCACAAATGATTCACTATTGTTTTAAAAAAAAAACTTCTTCACAGTAATATGAAGATACTTGAGTCTACTAAAGCTTGCAAAAATACTTCTGAGGATAGAAAATATTGCACTTTGGTTAAAATATTTAGAAATTTTGTTCTGTATGTTGAACTATATAATATGTGAACAAGGAAAGAACAATGCAACACATATAATTTTGATGGAGTCACACTTTAAGCCTACCAGATGAAAAGTCTGAATAAATGAAGAGTGGGATTATGAGTTTTTGTGCTGCAGAAAGGCTTTCAAATTTTAACACAACACCGAACGAGACAAAGCAGAAATCACACTGACTGTACTAATTTTCTGCTGGTCTGGTTTTAATTGTGAGCCAAGCTGTGTGGTGCAATCACGCTGCATGCTTAATTTTTTCCTCTCAGAGAAGTGAGCACGTCATGACTCGTGTTGGTGAAGGAATTAGTGATGTGGAAATGTCCTTTATGCTGAGTTCATTTAGACAACAGGTAAACATGGGGGATGCATTAAGTCTGATTTGCATTTAGAGCTAATCCAAACTGGAACGCTTCAGTAAACAGAAAAACACCTTCAACATGATTAAATATATTTATAAACCACATTTTATAGTTTCTGCTAAATCAGTGATTTGACAAACAAGGATGTGAAATCCACACAGTGTAGTGCGAGTCTACCTTTATGTGTGCTGTAAAGGGCAGCGAAGGTGACGACGAAGAAGGAGGTGGAGTATTTCCCAGCATTCACCAGGTGAGGGAAGGCCCGCTTGGTGTCACGGTAACGTCGCAGACATTGGACGAATCGGAACCAGGCAGGAAGACATTTGATCACCGCACGAACGCCGTAGGAGTAACTATTACACACGTCTTTCCCTGAACAGGATGAAATTCAACAGTGTCAGCCACTTTTCACAGCTTTGAAATCCACAGCAGGTATCTGAGGTTGTGTTTTAATCACCTTTGCTGAGGAGTCCGTTGTGATTTTTCCAGTCCAGTTCAAAACTGTAGAAACAGATCATGTACTCCAGATCCATCAGAACCACCCCCAGAGAGTTCAGCTGGTCGGCCAGCCAGAAGTCTGCGAATCCAACACGATGAAACGGAGCCGTCACCACTCGGAACTGTGGAGGCAGACAGACAGGAGGATGACTTTCTCTTCACAACAACACAAAGCCGATGAAAGAGATCAATGGTGGGATTCAGCTTTTTCAAATCTGAAACTGCCGCATTCATTTTTGGATGCTCGGTGAAAGCGTCAGATAATGTAACTACTCAGTTCAGTCATTAAATTAATGAGTCAAGAGGCTTTCATTTGGTACTTAGAACTTCCATGCTGTGACACTCTGAAGTGGGTTTCAAACCTTTGTGGAAAATAACAGAAAAACTTCTAAACTCACGCTTTGTAGCCTCACATACTGATAATGACCAAAGAGTTGAAGCCATAGCAGCACACATGAATCTAATTTCCACCAGGTTTTTCCAAACACAACTCACTTAAAAGGAACCTATTAAGATTATAATTTGCTGCACCAAATCCACTGTACTGTTAAAACGAACTGTGGTGTGACTAGATAAATAGGCATGAGGACTGTGAGATTACTCAATGAATGTCATTACCAGGAGTTTAAGCAGCCAGAAGCGTGACTTGTAGTAGCAGGTCTTGAAGGGGTTGATGAGGAAGAGGAGGAAGAAGCCGTAGAGAGCCAGAGGGTTGGCCTGCATCGGTACCAGGATGTGGTCGCTGAAGAGGCAGGACAGCAGACTGACGCACCACAGCACCCCCAGCAGACCTGCAATCTGCACAAACACACACAATAATTCAGTCACAGTGTTTGTTAGCATGACGTCCTTTTAATGGGGAAGCTGAGGGGGAATAAAACCTGAAAGCCTGAAGGGCAAAAGGATATCCAGAGTGTTAACTGGCAGAAATTTTACGTATCTTACTGTGACCTGAGTGTGTTTAGAAGACATGTTAGCAGGTGTGTTTGTGCTGACCTCAAACAGATGTTGGTGTGACAGGTTGTTTCTGGGGTTCAGCTCAAATATGAGCACATGATTGACTCCTGCCTGCCTCCAGCCGTAGGTGTTGATGCCTGGAAGACAAAAACGTGGAGGTTAGAGCAGGAATTCATCCAACCTTAGTGCATGCAGAGTAATAAAACCAAAACCGAGTGAGTTTGGGCTGTTTTTTTTCATGCATTACTGGAGTACGACTAGATTTGAACTGAAGAATGTCTTTGTCCTGAAATGAATGAAGGGAAACTTGGCTCCCAATTTAGCATCTAAGTGTGTGTTTGTGTGTGTGTTTACCTAATAGGAAGAGGAATTCTATTAACAGGAAGCCTCCTCTGTAGATCCTGACCATGGGCCAAACATCAGAACTACCGATCACCACAGCTCCTAATGACAATGACAGAGAGAGTGAGAACATTTAAACATCAGCACCACGTGAGTTGATTAAAGAAAAGCTATTTTAATCTACTATCTAAGTGTGTTAAACCAGCGTATGTCAGTACAATGTCACATTTTTGTTGCATTGGAAAGAAAATCTTAAAGTGCAAATCAAACAAATGGGGAAAAAATGTTCTCATCCGTTCTATTAAAACAATATAAAACACAACGTCAAAGACATAAACAATCTCTGTGGTGTTCCTCACACTAAATTAATTTTTAACGCCTCATAAAATTCAAATTAATACTATTTTACAGTCAGACTTCTCACGGAGTAATGGAAAACAAACAATAAGGGCTTTTCTTATTAACAACATGAGTTTATTGAAATTAATATCACACTTTGGATCTGCTTCTGAGTTGTGTTTAATAATAAATGCCCGTTATATAAGTATTAAATCAGCATTTATCTGTATGGATTACTGAACAGGCTTGCAGGCTGCAAGGTCGGGGGACCCTTAAGCCAGACTGCCTGTATGAGGTGAAGTTCAGACACAAGGCGGTATTTCTTGTTTGCAAGTGACAGCGCTCAGAAGTACAGAGAGACACAAAACAATCAGAGAGAGACACAAAAGAACCAAAACAGATGCAAAAAACAAACAAACAAAAAAACATAAGAGAGACATGAGAGACACATAAAGCTATAAAGGGACAAAAAAAACAACCACAAACTGATACAAAACGACCACAGAGAAACACCAAACAATCTGCTTTGTTAATTGTCTCATAGTCTGTCCACACTAGAACCCATATAAGCAGCAGAGAACTGATGGCTGGATTAAGCAGTAAATAAATAAATAATGTGTTAATTTATGTTTCTGCTGGAATCAGCATTTGTCCATTATGAGATAGTGAGTTTTGAGAGGTTTCCAACTGTTTTATTTACTCTGAAAACCACATTTAAGACCGTTTAGTACCATCTTGAGCCTTATTTTGAGTTCGCTCCTTTTAAAGGGAGGTCAGGTTATGACACGGAAAAAACAAATTTATATAAAGAGATTTAAGTCCGAACTCTTGGTCATTCCTAAGTTTGACGCAGTGATTCAGTTTGTTCTTCCTCAAACCACGGCGAGCTCTGCTGTGACCAACAGCCAGAATATACCAGCTATATTTCTGGCCAGAGCTCCCTGACCGTCAAAATCCAGGAAGTAAAAACTGAGTCAGTCCAGCAGCATAAATATCACAGTATTATTAGATGTTCAGAAATGTGCCTGTGAGTTACCTGTGATGACCACGGTGACCATTAAGACGAGGAACACTCCGCAGTAAAGGCCGACTCTGAAGGTGGTCCAGGCAGGAGCCGGCTGTGGACAGAAAACCTCAGATCAACATCATCGCATGACAGGCAGACATTTAAACTGGCCACTCTATAACAGCGATAACAATGCTAATAAGCTGAATGGAATATAGTGTATACCAGTGGGACATGTTCTAACATTAAGATGGTTCCATGAGCTTTTTGTTCAGTTCACAAAGAGATAAACTATCAGACTAATCATGAATGTACAACTGCACTTACCATCTGTTCTTAAAGCGACTCTGCAGCCGCATTGCTCTCTGATTACATTAAATTGTCATATACTGTATATCGTTATAGAATATGATTTAATAACGTGCACTTTGCTTTGGCAATAATGTAAAGTTAACTTCTATTCCAGTAAAGCTCATTGGATTTGATGTGATTTGAGTCGAAATTGAGAGACAGAAGTTTAGGGAGGATGTAGACCAAGGGGTGGAGGGTAGCAGACAGATGGAGGCTGATAGACGGTGGCTCCCATTTTATTATCTGACATACATTTGTAATAAACCCAAAAAGCAAAAAACAACGTAAAGACACCAACTAATGCTTCTTATGAGGACAAAATAAGAGATAAATAGATAAGTTTTTTACGTATACAAGTCAGACCACACACTGTACTGGCTGAATAGCTCTGCATTAAGAAGACATTGTTTCCTACAGCAGCAGCCGTATTGTATTTCTATAATCCTCCAAGAGTGTGTATCGGTTGCAGGAAGGACAAAACAGGATTTATGGCCGATTCATGCTTTCTCTGTCCTCGTGTCTGCAGAAGTCCGACTCCACATGTGCCGGGAAAACAAATAGTGCTCAGATCAAATGCTTGGAGAGACTGGGTGAAAAGATTCTTCATCATTAACACCTTTAAAATTCATCATTCAGTGAGGTGTAATTGAAAGATAATCACTGTGGGACTTTGGAGGTGCTTTGATTTGCGCATACTTTCCATCGACTGAGCCAAAACACAGCAGGAAGTTCTAAATTCTCCAGATATCCTGTGCTATGTCCGCCTAGCACGACTCAGGAATATTTACTGCCATGCTGCTACACCCCAGTCTGGAACTTACTGCTGTATATAAAATACACAAACCATAGCCTTTCAGTAACATCCCTGAGAGTCCTGTGGGGTTTTCGGTGTTTGATATGAGGGGCAATATGACTGCAGCAGATCAGCATGTAGCTAATGTTGTATGACGTAGCACACAGGGCTGTGAAAGCCATAAATTAGCCTTCAGACTGAGATTTGTGAATAACAGCACTAACTAAGTCACTAAAATTTTGGTTTGAAGCAGCAAAAGGACAGCAGGATTTGAAATTTTCAGCAGGGGAGGATGCTGTGTTCATCAACAGTATCAGTGAGTAAATACTACATGTATGTGACTGACCTGTGCAGCTCCCAGAGGAGGAACCCTCAGCCTCTTCATGGCCCGCTGCCTGTCGCCACCCTCCAGCTCTGTTGTGACCAATGCCTGAAACACACACAGACCGAATTTTGTAATTCTTACTGTTTCATTTTAATGTTAATGAAGCACACTTGCATATGACAGGAGTATTTGTTCACATGCAGCACATGTGCGTACCTCGGTCTCAGAGATGAGCTGCGTGATCTTCTTGCAGGTGTAAAATGGAGCCACTTCAACGTGGGCCACCCTCCAGTCGGCTCCCCTCGACGTCTCCAAAATCTTATCATGCTTCTTCAGGATCTTCCTGAAACCTGTGAAGTTCAGGTTCTGCAGGGACACAGAAGGGGGAGGAGGGCAGTTAATGAAGACTGTCAACAGCAGCTGATGATAGATGTGAAACTATAAATGAGCTAAACGGTAAAAAGGGCTCCACGATTGGTCCAGCAGCATTTAGTACAGCTGAATGTAATGTGGGGATATAATTACTTTGTCTACACATGTAAACGTAACCACATCCGACTGAAGATTACATTATTTGTTACTTAAATCTGATTTTTGAACACTTTGGGGATGGAAAGAAGCTGTGAACACACCACTGGACATCTTCTAAATTTTTAATAGCTAATATGTTAGGAAGCAGTAGTTCAGCAGATACAGAACAATCACTGAATTCATTTTGAGTGTTAGCATCCACAACTCTCTGCATTTAGTTCCTAAGAAAAACATCTGTCTCTTTAGCTGCTAAATACTCGACCTGCTAGATTCTAATTCTGTCTTTTAATGCTGTGAGAGCTTTTTGCAGTAAAGCTGTGAAATTGAGCTAAATGTGTAAAGCTGCAGTGGGAAAAGCCTCAAATAAAGAACTAAACAGGGTTAAAAAGCTCAGAAGAGACGAGAAGAACTGCAGAGTTTGGTGCTACATCTTTGTCACTGTGAGTGTAGGGCTGCAACTAGATAATTTTATAATGGATTAATCTGTCGATCGTTTCCTCAATACACTCGCCTCTAAAACAGTAGAAGTGCCTATTACAACTTCCCACAGCTGAAGGAGATGAATTCAGATGGCTTGTTTTTGTTTGGCCAGCGCTCAAAACAAAGACATTCAGTTTATTCAGAAATTCAAGGCCAAAAAGAAGCAGTGGAGAAGTAAGTGGATTTTTGTTGTAGCTCTGTATGAGTAATAAATCTCTTTAACTACAACTTGTTTACAAAAATTGCTTTGGCTGCGCAGCAACTAAAATGCCAGCCTTGATTGTGCTTTTTATATTTCTGCAAACGCAAAAGGTCTGTTGTTAGTTGGTACCTGTATCAGCGACAACAAACAGCTGTTATTGGCCTTCTAACTCCATTATCAATGAATGTATGAAGGTTATTATCTATATTTAAGTGGAACTGGATGAGTATGAAATGGATAAACATTACAAGACATGTTGTTTAACACCGTCTTAGGCTCTCAAACCATGTAGATATAGACCATATGTATAAGCCTGCTATTTCTGCCACATATTTCTTCTCCACTTTCCCTATCTGTGTGTAACAACAATCTCCAAACTGTCCTCTATACACTGAAAAGTCAAGTTTTGACGTAGCTATGAATTGTGCAATAATACAAATGTTCCACCACCGCTATTTTGCAGGGGCACCATTGCTGCATCCTGGGCGACAACTGTGATTGGTTTAAAGAAATACAGACAAGCCAAAACATTTTCCTCTCCTATAGCAGAATGACTGTTAATTGCAGCTCGGCCATTTTTCTTTAGGGTGCTTTTTAAGCATCTCATTAGAGTCACCCACTTGGCTAACTCCACCTCATTTACATCCCTTTCTTCCCACGAATCAGTAAACAATGTTCCTGTCAAGTGCACTAATTAAATCAAATAAATGGTCTCAATGCGGAAACCAGGAAATGTAATCAAGGTGTGTAAATGTGTCCTCTGTGTACAGTTGAGATGAGGTGTGTTTGAACATGCACCTGATAGTTCTGCAGCAGTATGAGGCTGAGGTAGAACTCGGAGAAGGCCAGCTGCAGGTCCTTTATGTTTCTGTGTTTGCATCGCTCCTGCTGCGACAGGGCGAACACCGTCTTCCTCCTCCTCAGGCCCCGCCCATTAACCGTGCTCTCCCTCTGGGCGTCCAACGAGGACTGCAGCTCATTCTGTAGCGTGGCGAATCGCCGCTGAGCCTCGGCCAGCTTTTCTGCAGGGGGAGCAGGAGAGAGATGTTAGAGACGGAAAGTCACTGCAGAATGGTGAGAACCAAACACCGTCAGAGCTGTAGTGATTCTATGACTGTGTGTGTGTCTGTGTGTGTGTGTAGTGGTTTCATTTGTATTCATTACCAGAGTAGAAGGTGTTGATTTTGGCGAGCTCTTTTTCACAAGTCTGGAAGAACTTCTCCTCAAACTTGGCATAGTACCTCTTGACTGTATCCTCATCTGTGACTGCAACAAGAGAGCAGTTGTTAGAACAGTGATTATTATTTCTCTCCCAGCATTGATGCGACCACCTGTGCAGCTCTGAGTGTGCATGTTAAATGAATGAAAGTGAAGGAAAAAAGGGACAAAAAAAAAGGCAGAAAAGGGACATGTGGGAAGGCGGTATTGACCAAATGTGCTGCTGAGTGTGGGTATGTAAAACTGTTTAATGCAACACATCCCGGTCCTGTCCTGCTCCAACCAGCAGAGGGAGCAGTGACACAGTAGCTGCTCCTCCAGTTTTCCTGGAATTGTCTGTTGAACACAGGAATGTCTCGAGCCTCGTGCTGCGGCTGACATTTGTGGTACATGGGAATAAGAAGCATGCCCTTATCTAACAAACACAAATAACATTTATTTTCACTTCACATCAGGATCTGTGCTTTTGACAGCATTGTAATTTATCAACTTGATACTAGCCTCTAAAAACATTAATCAGAGGATGGAAAGTGAAACTTGGGAGATATTGGAAAGAGCAACCTGAGCAAAAGTTTGCACCAGTTATAGGGTTCAGTTCAACAGAATTTAATTAACCTTGCAAGGACAAAGTTGTGCAGCAGCTCAGGACAACACATGGAGCAACAATAAACCCCTTTAGCGTTAACCCTGCGAGCTCTGGGCTATTTTTAGGGTAAATACACTGCTTCACTCTAAAGCTCTTGTTTTGGTTATTGTAAGAGCAAGTTGTCGATGCTATATCATGTATTTTTCAGAACAGTCTATGCTATCCAGATCTTCCATCATTTGATATTATAATAATTACAGATTCCTTATAGAGGCCTTTACATGTAGGAGAAATGTATTTCGTATTATGAAATTGTTGTTTTTAAATGTATCTCACCATTAAAGAGCTGGCAGTAGAGGTATCTTTTTATTATTATGTAGGGGAGATTATTTGGAATCTGGCAATCTAAGAGCCAAGATGGTGGAGAACTGTTTGACTTCGGAAGTGGGAACAAGATGTGCGTAGTACGTAATGGAAATGCATGTCATTATTTTACTAAATGTTCACATACAGTAACCTGCTTGCAAAGGAGAAAAACTGAGCAGATGTTTCCCTTATCTGCTCCCAAACAAGGTGCCCCATTGGTCACTTTGCCCCGGGCCCTGCAGAGTCTAGGATCACCACTGCCTATTAGTGCAGAAGGTGACTTATGCTGGTCTTTAGATGCCAACTTTTTAAAAAGTTAATCTATTATTTGGCATTTATTAAAAAATAAATAAAGTGCAACGTGATGTCAGCTTTGTTTTGGCTGTAACTTCATAACGGGATTATCTTTGGCACACAAACAACTAGGAGGCTTTCCGATCATAAAACTACAGGGACATGTTGACTTAACTAACCGAGAAGCAGGAGTGTGAAGAAATTGGTGAAGAAATTAGCAAAGGTATTACTTTGCAGAGGTTTGTTCTGATTTCAAAATGCAATTCCTTCAGTCTGTACAGATTTGTGACAGGAAGCATGACAGTTCTGGCTCCGCACTTTCTTGTGATATATCAAAATAATATTGCATAGGTATGTTACCGTGTCTATCTATACAATGCAAATACCACATAGATATTAATATATTCATTTAGAGCAAATGTTGTGAAGATGAACTGGAGTTTTCTCACTAGATTTGTTGAAAAGTCAAGTCATGCAGTTTCCCCACATTTTCTGGTTTACGAAATACATATGTCGTAATATTCGCTCCAACTTGGTGCTTCTCAAGGGATGTGAATCTGGACACAAAGTGCTCTAAGTGCTAAACACAACCTTTATGTAGATTGTGAAACTATAAAAAGGAAAATTCAGACATGAAACAAAACTCTGTGAAGGATTAATGTAGCGTTCTGTACAATCCAGCTTTGAAAAGACGACCGAACACACAGAGCCTGTCTGTGAGAATAGCTTCATCAGCATCATAATTATCTTTATCCAGCTGTCATTCTGAAAGCTGTAAAATTACAGTTTTGGTGTTTATATTTCACATTCACACTGCTTTGCCTATAATTTCATGAGGTCACTGCGAGTGTGTCCAGCTAAATGAAGCATTTTACTCAAACAAGAAAGATAATTTGGTAATTTCGCATCGAAATATGGCTGTTTTGAGACAAAGATCTAAATTAAGAACACTTTAAAAAGGAACTTCTAACTATGTACTATAAAGTGTTAATATCTGATCGTACACAGCTGATCACAAATCTAAAATAACCAGGCCTAGACTGTAATAGGATAAAGACTGGAGATGAATTGTGATAAGAAATGCACACACAAAGTCACATAAAAGCATAAAAATGATATAGGAATAATTTAGTAGAAGTAAAGTTGATGGAACAATTATTTTTACAAGCAGAGAATAGCAACATCCTGATGCCAGCACTGAGAATATACATGCTGAAATGTCATCAGACAGGCTCAATATGCTTATCAGGACATAACTCTAGATCCTGTTTGTCTCCAATAATGTTTGGCCACATCTTAATAGTTCTGTGCAGGTCATTTGTGCCCCTCGCCGAATTAAACCAGCAAATAAAAAAGCCTATATTCACCACCCACCACCATGAATGAATGAATGAACTCGTTATACAGTATAGCATGTGGGGCATAATCATCGCGCCAAAATACAGTTTAGCTGATTCCAGAGATAAATTATTTCGAATAAATCTAAAGTTAGAGAGATTAAATTTCATCCTATTAGTAATCCTCCTCACCTGTTGTTTGAAATGAAGTTGTGAGTCTAAGATAATTCCCAAATATTTAAATTCTTGTACAACTTCAATTGTTTGGCCTTGTACAAAAATATTAGGATCAGTTTCTCTCACCATGAATGATTCATTTTTATTGGCTTGATCCCTCCGCTGTCAGTTTGTCTAATTATCTAAAATCTGTATCACAAGTTAATTCACCAAATTAAAACCAGAAATAAAGTTTTGCAGGACCTGCAGGAGGTCAGTTTTACCATTCAAGTAAATGCTCATAACAACTGAACTTTTTTTCATATTGATAGGTTTGATAAATTCATTTCTTCATACAGTCTGCCGCCTGCCCCTTAAGGAAACAAACAATCCAACGATACAGGCCTAATTATGTGTTTGATTCATGTTTTCTTAGTATGATGGACATGAAGCTAAATGTAAACAATCAACATGGCTGACACGAAGACAGTTACCTTCTCATGGCAGCATTTACAATGTAAAAGAGGAGGATAAACAATAGAAATAAGAGGCTGTTACCCACATTATTTTACATCAGTTTAATCTAAATATTACACAACACAGCCCACCAAGTATCATAAATGCTAAAAAAGTTTCAGATAACCTATTCTGAAAACGTGACGGTACTTGTTTTGCTACCAAAGGCTTCATAATTGCTGTCGGCAGTGGAGATACTGGATGACAACAACAACACGTGGACATGTTAAAACACACAAACACACACACACACACACACACACACACATACACACACACACACACCAAGAGACATGTATGGAGATATTCACCATTTCAGTCAGATGATCAGGGACACCTTATAGATGGCCAAAACCAAGGATGCAAACATTGTCACAGAGAATTTTAATTGAAAGGAAAAAGCACTTTTAAGTTACTTAAGTTGCTCAAAATCCAGATCTGCTGACAGAATTCAAGGTGAGAGGGTTTCGGCATATTGCCAATATAAAGTTAACAACTCCTACGGTTTGTGAAATGTGACAGATAACAGAAATGCAACTTAGTCTGACTCACTAGATGTAAATTATGAATATAAACCACGCATTTCATTTAGATTTTTCCTTTCTTTGTGCTATCTATGTTATCTACCATTTTCAAAATCCACTTCGCTATGGGAAACAACAACAGCCTATGAGCAGCAACCTCCCACACTGGAAATTTCAAGTGTTGCAGAAATATAGCATCGTAACACAGCCCTGCTAGTGTTTTCAGTGAATTAATTTTCATGGCAGCGCCCGTCTCCCTGCATGCAAATGTTTGACCAAGACGATTCTCTATTTTGAGCGAAAACCGCCAGTGCATCCTGTTTTCATCACCAAAATGACTGTGGTTGGTTTAAATAAATACAAACACGCCAAGTCTTATATTTCCCCTATAGCTGAATGGTGATTAGTTGCAGTCAGACCATTCTACACAACACTAGAGATTGGTCTGGCGATGCAAGAGGCCACACATTGTTGACACAACGGTGCAAAACATTAGCTGGATGCAGCTCATAATGTTTGTATGCTACTGTCATTTGCCTACAGTCTGTCAATATAGTGTCTGTGTGTTAGCACATAATAAGATAAAGGCATTTATGATTAAACATATTTATTCAATTAATTTATCTTAGGTATCAAATTTGTCATTAAATGTCACTGGGATTGACACGATTACCACATTTCTGGTGCCGTGACATCTCTATTTACAAATATAGCCTACACAAGTCACTTTTGTGGACACCAAACTGAGTGACATCAGAACATCTGCGTCTCGGAGGTCAGACTTCTAGAGTCGGCCTATTCTACTTTTTCATGTAGGAGTTTGGAATTTTCCAACCTCAGCGCTGCATCAAATGCAGCATAAATACACAACCAGCCAGAGATCACAGTGTGTGGGTTGTTTTTACTCTAGTTTATAAAATCAATGAATCCAAAACAATTTTTTTTGCAAATGCAAGAGATCAAGTTTACCATCAGAGTTTATTTACTTGCATCCCAAAAGTCATGGTAACAAGTCTAATTCCTGTTTCCTGTCCATGGAGTCAAATGCTGTTTTTATACTTCTACCAGAACGCAGTCCTGTAATTTCCATCATTTTTGTGATCTGAACAATTTAAAGACCTCACGCTGGGATAGATTCTGGTAAACTTTAATTGAACAGTGGACACAGAGAACCTGTGTGTCCAACCGCTAACTTGTACCCGCCGTCACGTCAACAACAACCAAACAACAGTCCAGGCAGGTGGTTTTAAGTCAGACTCTGCAGACTCTGTGATTCACTGTGTTTCAGACTGGCTGCTTTTAGACAAGACACCAAATTAACTAAATTGGAGTGTCGCAACCACTCCCTCCTTCTCTCTGTCCCCCTTTCTTTACCTCCCTCTCTCACCCGTGCACAAACACACAAACAGCCACCACAGTCAGACTACCGTAATCTCCTTATCCCTTTTTGGCCTTATTCTGCTCTTTTCTCTCTGTGTCTCAGCTCATGTCATCATGATTATGATCATTATTACCATTATGACATGTCTGTCAGTAATAGGCTATACTTTCCATTTGACAACTGATGTTTTTTAAGCTCTATTTTTCAGCAACACCCTGCTTTACTTTTGCACTGTTACAGGCTTGGAAGCCGCCAAATGCAGCAGTCTGCGTTGTGTGTCTTGCTCAAAAGCACTTAAACAGGAGCCAGAAAAGGAGAATCACATTGCATGTTATTTAAAGATCAGTTCACAATATGTTTTCTCTCTTAGCTTGAGCGGTGTCTACATTTATGACGCTCACAGCAAAAGAAAGAACAGAAAACATGATCTCTCTGTCAGTCAACATTGATGCTGTCAACACTTTAGCTGGATTCTTCTGTAGAAAAGAGTTCCAGCAAGTACTGTTCATAGTGACGTCTGTGGTTAATCAAGACTTTGCCTTTGGAAGGTCAAGTCGCTGCTGCTGGTTTAAATCACATTTTCCCTCATCTAAACCAGACAGGAGCTGCTATGGCTCAAGGCTGAAACTGGTGTTAAAGTACCTTTAAGTTTAATGCCACTGACAGCCACAACATTCAGGCTCAAAACCCTGGCTGTTTGCGTCAGCTCATGAATTTGAAGTCTCAACTGGTTAATTCAGGCCTTGTAACAAATGTGCGAGTGATTGTTCTGGAACTTCTTTTTTTTAGTAAGATCTGAAGGTTCATAGAAGGTTGTAATGGCTACACCTCCTGATTTTTTTCTAAAAATCAAACTGAAACTTTTCTGCAGACTCACTGCTGTGTTTGTGGTTCAAGAGTTACACGAACAAAACCCCCACAGGATGTTGAAGTTTAACATGTGATACCTGCCCTTGTACCACACTGTGGCTAAGTTAGCTAACATTACCCCATGTATGGACCAGATGCTGTGAGGCAGCAAAGCATGTTCACACTCCTGATTCAGAAGGTCCTGGTTCAAAACAAAACAATGTCATCAACCATGAGCTGCAATTCTGACCTTTAAACTAACTCCAATGCACACCAACAGGTGACATCACACCTATACAATCTATGATCTATACACTGCAAACAAACTTGTATTAAAATCTATTATGCTGAAGTGGTAAACAGAAATTTTAGGAATGGAAATTCGATATACTGGTGACATAAAACCTCTGAAAAACCATCTGTGTAACTCACCAAAATTAAAGTTGCATCTGCAGTTTGGATGAGTTTAATTATGACACTTTTACAACCACGCTGGTGCAACCTATAAACAACCCCAGAGCGTTGAGCAATAACGCTTGAAGACCCGGCTGAGCAGAAATTCTCTGGGGAGTTGACAACACCAACACCTCATTCCTCGGCTAGTTTATGAATTCTGTGCTGCATGTTTGTAATTTTTCTGTCAGTGACATGCTGTTTTTCATTCATTTACTACTGTCGAGAGAGTGAAATTACAGAGCACTATCTCCGACAGTGTCAAAGATGTCTCCACATCCACTTTTTAAACAAAAGATTCCCTTTTTTAAGCTCAACACTTATTGTTTTTGCCTATTAAATTTCTTCTAATTGACACTAACACAGGGTCAGTTATACATTTTTGCATTTTTATGTCTGTATCATCACATGCTAATATATTTTAGTAAAGTACAAAAGGAAAAAACAGTGTATTTCCTAAGATTCTACTATATTATGTTGTGTCCACATATGTTAGCATAGCTGCAGAGGAAACAATCTACTGGGACATATGGATCATTTTAGTATCTTCATCATTTAACAGTCACAGAGTCAGTACAGCCTGTCCAAGCTACATGCCAGACAGCTTCAGAAAACCCCTCTTTGCATCCGACTATCTCTGTAACTTACCAACAATTTGACACCAAAACACCAATTCACACTCTTTGCTGACTTAAGAGTCTTCAGCTTCATGTCAGAACAATGACCATTAGCTGAGGTTTTATTCAAAAAGTCCTCTCTCAGCTTCTGAGTTTGAGCTCTGTTTTGTAAGCCCTCACTGATACTGTAGCTACTTACAAAACCCTGTCAAGACAGCAGCTGATAAAGTCAGTCACATGGAGAAGGAGAGTCAAAGACCAAGAGAGACTGAGAGTAATGGAAAAAGAACGAGCAGTCAGATGGATCTTTGGGGAGGTCAGGGTACAAGGTGGAGGATAAGTGGAATGATAGATGGCTAGTGGGATTGTTGTAATAAGGCCTTGTTTCCACATGAAGTTATAAAGCCTAACATCTTTAAAATCCTCCTATGTGTTCAAATTTCCCATGTCTACTTGTACCTTTAGGTATACCATTTAAAGATCTTAGTACCAACTGAAATTTGTGATTTTCTCTATTGTTTGCCAGCAATTTGGATTGATTGAAGCGTGCTGGTGCTGTTTGACTGCAGGAAAGTAAAGACCAGCTTCAGAGCATAACTTTGTGACCAAGTAGAGGAGGTCAATCATTTCTTAAAATACACTCATTTCTTCCGGTGAGCAGGTGCTAGCGGGACAATTACAGACTACTCTATACATCATTAGTCATTTTCCAGACAGTAATATATAGTCAGCTGTACCTCTGAGCTGGAGACAAGTCACAGAAAAATTCTTAAAATAAACTGAAATAGAGGGGGAAAATGAAAGAAGATGTCAGTCAGGTGGATTTAATCGTTAGTAGGAAGATGAGAATCCCTGTGAATCACACCATCACAGTAGGCAGCAACATGTGACTATTCCTCAGTATATAACACAGCACCATATAAAGAGATGGTGTCAGGCTGTCGGTTAGTCAGTCAGTGAGCAATACCAACAGTACACAGTAGCTGCCACTGGAGCACAGGCTACATCAATAAAAAGGACCGACTATAAAACATGCAAGTACTATAACGACTTTGTAATGTCACAGAAGACTAAAGCTGTGTTTAAATTCCAAACTAAAAAGTAACTGGGTATAATATGAAAGTGTTTTTTCCTGCAGTTAGGATATATAAGAAATCTAGTTATATAACTGTTTACTAGAGGCAAAATATAAATAAAATTGGGCCCTGTGCTTATGGACACACACTACGATTAACCGATTCTCCCTAAAGGCCTCACATGCATGCTATGTTGGATGCTAATTAGCCGGCTGTGCACAGAGAGGCCTCTAGCCCCCGCTCAGTTACCGCAGCAAAGCAGCTCAGACAGGTCAAAAATTCCTATGAAAAGACTAAAAAAATGAGATTCAATGTCAGATTTACACAAAAAATTGTAACCTCCATTTTATAAAGAGACATTACGATTCCCAGACACTCAATCAATGCTCACATGCATGCTACAGTGGACGCTAGCTAGTTGCCTGTGCACAGAGGAGCCTCTAGTCTCCACTCAGTTACTGAAACACAGCAATTCACAGAGGTCAAAAATTCCTATGAGAAGACTGAAATAAGGCATTCTTATGTCAGATTTATGCAAAATGCAAACAGGTGATTTGATCAACATGGGCTGTTTTCTATGAATGGAGCATTTTAAATGACTATATCACAGTTAGTCGTGGTCATTTTAACTGTTTAGGTCAAAATTAAGATTATGATTGATATCCCAACATAAACTTTATTCATTGCATGTAACTGCTCTAATGCCACTTTTGCCAATTTCTTCAATCCATCTCATTATAATAGATTTTATAAGTTGTCTTAACTCTTAGAGAGGCTAAGAGGTAAGAAAAGATATGCTACTGTAAGGTGAATTCACATTGGCTGATAGGAAAGTCACTCTAGCATGTACTCAGTCATACACTAAAATATTAAACAAATTAAAAATGTGACACTGATGTTGGCAGTACAGGAAAAAATTAAGGTCCAGCACCTCACAATTCATCCTTAGGGGGACATGAATATCTGGATCAAAAATATTGTTGTTGAGATATTTCACTGAGAGCCACAAATGTCAATCTCATCATGGCAGGAAAAGTGAGGGGATCATCAGAGTCAGTACAATTCATCCTCTGGAAACAGCAAGTGTCTGTACAGACCTTCAGGCAGTCCATCCAATAGTTGTTTACATTATATTCTGAACTGGCTGACAGAAACACAGCCATGCTTAGAGCAGTGCTGCTCGCGTGGCTAAAGCTGGATGACGAACTGACACGGATTTATTCTTCTTCAACCTGACAAATATGCTCTAATGCAACCTCAGTTTAAGTGCTTACAGCAGGACTGTACTTCAGAAAGATGTAAGCTGAGAGAAAAACAGCTAATTTGTTAACAAAACACAGGTTTAAATGATCAGTGATTGTAATTTACTGTGAAGTCACGTCTGTAATGCATGTAATTTAATGACAGTAACGTGTGTGCAGATTTCTAGAACACGTCATCAGGACACTGAGGGGAGAGTTTAATAAATATGTTGAGCGCTGTTTACATAAACAATAAAGTCATCTGTTAAGGTAAATGACAACCAATAAACACCTACATGGCACAGTGGCTGTCCTGTAAGATAGATCACTGTCTACAGTGTCTGATTGATTGAAACTGTGGACTGTGCTGTAGTGATTGCTGTTACATAGAAAGAAAGCGAGTTGATGTCCTATTTAAATATTTCTGACAGACTAGAAGATGTAAGTGATGCTGTGAGTGTCTCTGAGCATTACAGCCCAGAACTCAGAATCCATAACTATCATCACACATTACTCAAACCCCAATCAATAAACAGTTACAGCACAAATAATGTGTGATTTATGGTGGACAAAGAGCCTTTTTGGCTCTTAAATGGCTCCTCTTCTTTGTAAGATGAAGACAAAATAAGACAATATATCTCAAATGCCGCCATTAGGAACACTTAAACGTAAAGACGATGGTGTTTTAAAAGGACTCTGCAATATATGGGAAGAATTTGCTAAAAGCCAAATGTCAGGGTGAGCCATCACGAGCCATCTTTGTTGCCTTTAGTAGAGCACTGATCTCCTGTTTCACTTGTCTTGCTGTTACAGCACTTTCCCTGATGCGCTTCAATGAACGTAAGATTTATTATGATGTTTGTTCAATTATCATCACTTTCTAAGGTCAGAGTTCATTTCTAGTGTATGTATGGGAACATTCAGCCAGGCAAACAGGCCTCCTATGTCGTTTACTTATAACATGAAGACAACACGGATGCAACTTCTAACTCTGTACATGTAATGACAATAAATAGATAATATATATTACTGTGGGTTTAGGAATGAGTAAACATAATTTTCTCAACCTAAAAAATAACTAAAAAGCTAGAACCTTGGCTTGTCATTCCTGCCTCACATAACAAATACATAAGCAAACTGATCAAAATCTGAGACAGCACAGCAACATTTTTCCTGAATTCGATCTAAATTGACATGGACTGACCCTCATGTCTTATCAACCTTACACAAGGAAATATTTTTTGATCACTACTGTAATCTATGTTAATCTATTTAACAGTGCAGGAGAATGCTGTGAGTGCTTCCTCTATACTGTGCAACACCCGACACTTACGACTGGCACAAACAAACCTGACATTTAGCTGACGGTCTGATTCTCTCTGCTGTCATGGAAAAGTTTGCACAGACTAAAGCTTAAAATAGGTTTGAACCTGAGGTTTAAAAACATATTGTGATTCACAGGACAGACAGTACCTGCCATCCCATGAACTGGAAAACTGCAGTCTGACTGCAGAGTGGGTCAGCGAGCCTGATGACCCACTCATGAAAACTAATGACACACAGTCCAATACAGGCATCAGATCGATGGGCCGCTGGCAGATGAACAAGTGGAGCCAAATACAAAGCAAGTGATCTGGAAGTGGTTACACAAGCTTCTGTGACATGATTTGGTCTGATGTTTACCTTCTGTGGCGTCATATTTCTGACTGCCTCTTTAAGTGGTGACAGTTTCTTCTGTCAAAATAAGATGAAAGAAGTGATACCAGGAAAAGGCATACCGTGCCAGTCACACTGTTTGGTATTACTTTAAGTGTGTGTGGTGCAGTGACACAAAGAGGCCTGTCATTACACGATGAAAAAACAAGCCTGTGATAACTGGTTTTAAGACATTTTAAGACTCTTTGAGGCCTTAAATTTTGGTCATTTTGCGGCTCTTGTTCCTGTATTTTTGCAAAGACACATATTTAAGCAATATTGCAGGATGAGGTAGCTCTGCACAAAAATAATAGGAGGTAAAAAACTGCACGTGCCAGTCTTGATGCCAAAGAGAAGTGGCATTTTCTCTGCCAGGGCCACTGTTTTCAACTGCAAAACATTCAAGTATTACAAAGCATGAGTATCGTTGTTTTGGTATCCTGTAGTTTAATAGATATTAGGTGCAGACTTTGAATAATAATGACTTTTTAACCTGACTGAATGCACTCTACACTACACAAGGGAAACGTTGATAGATAAATATTGTTAAAATTATTACAGTGAAGGACAAAAATGTTGCTGCTTCTTACAGCACAAAGCAAAACGACATTTTATAACTACTGCATTTAACACGGTCTCAGTCAAGAAATGTACTAAAGGGCCTGTATGTGGCCAAAAACTAATGCAGCAAAATACTACTCATCTACATTTGGTTCAGAGGCAAAAGAGCCCTGCTAGCTCTTCACCGGAAAAAACACTTTACACTCCTTGTATTAGGAGCTCAGATGCCATCAGGCGCCAAACAATGGGCTACACCAGTGTGTGTGTGTTTGTGTGTGTGTGTAATACCTTCGATGGATGGGGCCTGGTCCTGAGCAGCATACAGCATCTCTTTGAAAGCCTGCAGACACAAAGAGACAAAAATATTAAATATTAAAAACAGTTACACTAAATATTTAATCTTCTGAAAGGTCTGCACAGAATTTAAAAGGTGAAGTGTTATTTTATTTCATCGTTCATGTTAAATATATTATATAATCTGGTAATTGTTGAGCAATCAAATCTGTAACTGTGATTCTGAACTGAATCTCATCCGTCTGAATCTGTCTGACAGAATATTTTGACTGCTGTATAAACTGTCAGGGTTAAAAAGGTGAGCGCTGTTGTACCTTCAACCAGTGTTCGACAAATTATATAACAATACTGTGCACCCTTGTAAATCTGACTGCATAAATGTGTTGTCATAACAATGAAGTTTCACAGTCAAATCAAGTTGTTATTATGGCAGTATCAGTGGTAGCATGAGACAAATTCTTCCTGAAAGACAAAACAAATTGCTGTTGTTTGAATGTTAAAGCTAACAGAGATGAATTTCACACAATGTTCAGTCACAATATTTGTGAACAGACAGCTACTAAAAAATTCAACCATTCTCAACAGTTGTTATACACACATAATATTACAGAGTTGAGCTTAAATCACACACTTTTAAAGTCATTAGGTGTTTAAACTCAGAAAGAGTGTGGTATAAAAATAACTAAAATATATCTAGAGATGCACCTGTATGGAATTTCAGGGCAGATATAGCGAAGCAATAACGATTTGTTTGTTGCTGCCAAACGAGGACAACAAACAATAATATGAATCCTACATTACTAATGTTGTACAAGTTAATTCTAGGTTTTATTCAAGGAGCAAAACATGCCCATAAACTGTTCGGGTTCAGAGAGTTGACAGGCACCAATATTTAGGTTTAAGGGCTGACATGGAAGATATAGGAGGCAATAAATATCTTTTTTGTAGACAATTAAACAGGGTGGTCCACAGACAGTTTCTCAACCAACTGTCCAGGCAGTATATCTCAATATTAAGGGTGAAGCAGTAAACAAAAGTCAGGGTTCTGTAAGTTGTTAAAAACAGCAGAGAGACCAGAGCAATTTATTTTGAAAGAAGAAAAAATGAAAAGCATCTGAGCTGTTTAATCTCAAGTATAAAATAGATGAAATAAAAATGTGTATTAAGACCAATGCAACACATTCAGAAATCAACAAAGCATCAGTGCAATTTCAGCTTCAGAATTCCAGAAAGTAACGCTGCTAGCTTCTCCTTTTGTCAACACCAAGGACACAGTAAGCTAGTTCAGTTAAACTTCATATGTAGGAATTGTTAGTGGACAAAGGGAGCAGGGTTTTGTGTTTAGATTCAGTGTGAAGAGAAAAGCTGCATATCCTCATTGCAGAAAGGCTGATTATCATGTGAACTGTACAAGATTTCTTCAAAGTCACACAGTATCTGGCCAGCTTTTAAGGCTAACTCTACTAGCATGCTGATAGAAAACCAGTGCACCACCAAAATTTTCCACGTGGAGGAGGCAGAAGTACACAGACATAATTACACTTTTGACTTTAATTTTTTGTGTTACAGGACGTACCGAACGGAAGTGTCATCCTGAAAACAAATGTCATGTACTGAAAGGTTCAAAATGAATACACATACTGCACAATACATACTCATACTGCCACATAAAGAGACTCTTGCTGTGATAGAACCTATTATCCAAGTCACTTACTCTTATTAGATACACATGCACAAACCAAAAAACTGGTTCATCACTATGGGAAGGCATCGTCCTGTACAGGTGAAGCCTCTTGTCAGACGACGGCGGTGACAAACCACCTCACCATAAAACGGGGCAGGAAAAGAATTATTGTATTTCTATGCTCTGGCATTTGGATGGAGAATTCCTCAACAGCAATAACAATAAATTCTAATCTGGAAGTGAGTTGTTCTCACATTCAAACACTATTCTCTGATTTACCCATTTTTTTTGACAATAATGTGTCATCACAGTGAAACATGTGCGTCATTTTTCCCTTCTCGCTGTCCTTCTGTGCCATAAAACAGCAGTCCGGTTATTGCAGCCCGTCAGTCTCCTTCATGCAGTGCGTTAGTAAATCTGCAGTGTATGCTGCAGCTTGTCCCTGCTGTGGAGAGGGAGAGTAGACGGCAGTCATTCAGTCCCAGTAGCTCTAGTGGGACAGTGGGACAGTCGTCCTCTTTCACCTCTCAAGGGTTACATAGTAGAGCGTTCAGTCAGTCAGTGTTTCAGAATGCCAGCAGGGCACAACACCACAATGGGCTCACTGTGTGCCAGCCTGCCTGCCAGCCAGTCAAAGAGCGGCAGAGCGGGACCGACTGGCTTCTGCGGTAAGCATCAGAGCAAGTCAAGGTCATTCTATAGCCCACACAGGCAGCCTACAGCCACTGTTTCACCACTACAGCGACGTAAACAACAACAGCACAGGCCACAAGCGACAAACAGGGGGTAGAGTAGCAGCAAAGACGAACAAAAATCAATAAGAGGGCAGTAAAACGACTCCCATCATCCACTATATCTGCCTTTCTAGGTTTACATTCAGAGGCACAGCTGGGCCACTGGTTGAGTTTGTATACATTTCAGAAATATAAGAGCAAAAGTCCATCCTAGTGCTTAGATTTTTTTGCGACATAGACTGACTGCAGAGAAATTTCCATATATACTGTACTGCATGATAGTAGAGTAACAACTATTTTATCACAGAGAAAAACAGCTTCTTTTCACACACATGTGAATATACACAAGAGAAGAGCAGGAACTAAATCCCAAGTCAAGCCTGTTTTTTCTTGCTAATACCGCGTTTCCACAAGGGACGCATGTTCTCTGCTCATTTCCCAACATGCAGTGTGGGAAACAGACAGACAGGGAATGACATGAACCGGCTGTTACTAACAAAACTACTAATACTGTGTTATCCATTAAATATTGTGACTAAAATTGCACACAAAGTCATGTACACAAACTGAACCAGGAGCCTCTAAATTTCTGAGCCGTGTGAAGCTAAATGAACATTCTAGATGAGCGACTTTATCAACTGTGGCCAACCACTATTAACTTCGTCAGGTGGCCGAACTATAAAGATAAACTCTAGATGGACGTGGATGCGTTTAAGGTTTGGAAAGATAAAAAGTAGGCTGTGTGTTTTCCAGCTGCACAGTCTAGAGTAGCTTTCATTTAATACGACAAAGTTAGCAGATAAAAATGTAGAACACTTCTGTTTTATCATCTTAAAAACTAAAAACCACGGTAAGATAATAAAATATGTATAATACAAGCTCCAAACTAAAAGTCTTCCCTAATACTGACAGACAGGGGGCTTTTATGAGTCTTTGCACAGAGTTATGACAGAATAATTGACTATAACAAGAGAAAGGTTTCAAGTAGTCACAATGAACTCAAATAACCTTTTGGTTTCGATGGTCATCAGTTATCAGTTATTGCGTGCCGATCTGAACCGACTGAACTCAGCTCTGTTGATCTCAATCATGCAATTTAGATTACAGCAGGGACTGATTTATTATACTACCGTAGGGATGGAAGATATAACCAAAACATGTTTTATGACATAATAACGTTTCATTTCAGTCATATGGATAATTATTAATAATTTTTAACTGCCTATATTTAATTAAGATAAGCAGAAAAAAGATTTATTTGGAATTTCAGCACCTCACTCTGAATTTATCCTCTTCAATTATCAAGGTGCACAGATAGTAAAATTAATGCTAACACAACAAGGAAAAACAAACACAGCAAATAACTTTACACACATAAAAAAAATAAATGATTAAAAAGCATTAAATACATCGACTGCATCCCAGTTGCAACCAGACTCTGCATTTCTGTGTTCATATAAAGAATTTAAGTGAAACTATTGAACATTTTAGCTAACAGTTTTCTTTTAGCTATCAAAGCGTCTAGCAGCCTATTATTTTATCACTCAGTCCTGTACTACAGACAAACCTTCGACTACTTTTTAAAAAAAAGTTTAGTTTTCTCTGCCTTTCTATATCACAAATACAGAATTTAGAGAAAATAACTGCTGTTTAAACACATTCACAACAACAGTCAGCCATAATAACACAGTTTCTCACAATAGTTTGTCCCCAACAAGTGGATTTATTTCACTTCTAGGGGGATTTTTAGGTGTAGGCTTAGGAGTTTGTTCATGCAACCAAGTTTTCATGGAGGTTTGTATACTACCATTAACCATTCTAGCAAACAGTTTTCAAACTTTAGAGAAAACAATTCCTGTTAAATCACATACTCTGACACATAAAGATATTTTCAAGAGATAGTTCGTCCCTAACAAGTAGATTTATTTAACCTCTAAAGGGAATCTTAGGAGTAGACTTTTGAGGAAGTAAACTGGGTTAAACAACTCTTTATGTTCCTTTTCAGCTGAACTTGAGTGTGGCAAAACACAGGGCAAAGTGCTGACTAAAGCTCTGAGATTTAGTGGACAACTGTGACCTGGCACATGAGGTCAGTTTTGTCACACTTCTCTTTAAAGCAATATTGTTATAAAACATGTAATCACAAAGAGGTGAAGGTGAAAGTGCCTACAATCTCTTCATCATGGGTTCTTATTACAGCACTTCAACACAGATTTACCCTCCTGTGATTTGAGGTTGAACCTGGGCTGAAGTCTCTGTAACCTCACTCTACTGGGCCACGCTGGAGCTAATGTGCACTTGGCAAAAAGATGGATTCACAGCGGTGGCTGTAAAAACTCTCACTGACCAACAGTTGTTGCCCACAGGCTTCTGATATTGGTGGAGATGGCCGATATCATTATTAAGGGAAGTGGAAAAAGGTTCACCACTCTCTGTTAAAGCAACATCAGACGTTCACTCACCAAGCACTTTATTAGGAACACCTGCGGCCTTGGAGGCAATTATTAGACCACGACGACCACCGCTTTCTGCCTCCTGCTTAGCGGTTCTTGGTGGAGCCATATTGGCTGTAATAGTTTTGCTGATTTACAGCTGGTTAGCAACGGTTCTCTCTCAAGCATCGAGATGGCATTGCAAAATTATTTTGGGTTATCTGCTGACTTTACATAAACAGCCATTTTATAAAATAATGGTGATTCCAACATGTTTTCAGCCATCTAGTGTCAATATTGGCACTTCCACAGTCTCAATACATCATATATTTAACCTAAATGTATTGCATGTATTGAACTCAACTCTACATAATCGCGAAGATAAAATTCCAACAAAATTACGAATGTTGAAGGCCAGTTGTGTTGACTTTGTAAAGAAAACAATGTGTGGCTTAATAATTATTTCCAAAGCTGTATTCTTATGCAATCAATTGTCCAACTAGCCAATCATGGGGTGGCAGAACAATACATAAATTCCTGCAGATGCAAGTCAGGAGCTTCAGCTAGTGTTTATCAAACATCAGATCTCAGTGACTTTTACTGGAACATGATTATTGTAGAATCCACGACAACAAAAGCTGCTCTGAGACAAAAAAGGAGGCTTGTCACAGTATTAGTTTGCTGCTGCTAATAAAGAGCTTGGTGAGTGTATACACTATAAGCTCTATATTATCTACGGAGATCAATTCTTGGATTTACCTGCAGCCTCAATGACCTCTAAGCCCTCAAAGCTTGTTTTGTTGCTCTACGAGTAATAAAACCTGACTGGCTGCATTTGGCTGCATGTTACGTCGAGCCCCTAATGTACAAGCAACACACCGCCAGACAGAGCATGCTCTCCTTTAATATGACGATAACCGGCGGTGACAGAGTGTTTTGTTCGCCAATCTGATGCAACGCTATCATCAGCAGCACATTTAGACGATAACGGCAAAAAAAAAAACTTTCCCACACTTCTCCAGAGGTCCGAGGCTGTGCGGGTACGTATGTGTGCGGTCAGTCAGTCGGCCGGCTCAGCATGTGCTAAGGCGCAAGTTTCCAAAACAAAACACACGCAGCTCAACAGGAAGGAGGGCAGCTTCGCTTATCCTCGCAGATTACCCTACTTCTGTCCTTTTCCCCTTCACTCTCCCTCTCTCGCCCTCCCTCTCGCTGCTTTTAGCGTCTTGCTGGCCTCAGTGGAAGGCATTTCATCTCCTCCCTCTCTTATACACACCTCTACCTTGATGCACAGCTTGCCGCCATCACCACAGGCAGACTATTGCACCACAACAGCTGACCACAAATCTGTGTGTGAGGTCTCTTTGTAATTCTTCTTTGTGTGTATTTTCAACCTGAATCCCTCATGTCTTGCATTTTTAAAAAATCTATTCTCTTTGTGCATTTATTTACATTTTACTTTCCATTTCCTTTGCCTAATCTTTTTCATGCATTCCTTCCCCTCTTCTCTTTCTCCTAACCCGCGCCCACGAGGAGACAAACACTTCGTATCTTGACACCAAACTGTCAGAAGGATTATATGAGTCATAACTGGATTACGCTCGCATTTGTGTCCTGTAGAAACCTCAGATCTCTGGGTTGTTCCTCAATTTCACTTTTTGCCGTTGCTGGTGGCTTCCCTCCCCTTTTTGCTCGAGCACAAAGTGCTCTGTGAAGGCGGCACAAAGGGGGAGAAGCGAAGGAAGCAGCGTTCTTAAAATGTCAAGCCGGCAAGGGCATTGTAGCAGAAAGCAAAGAGCAGTTCTCCCCTAAAAAAAATCCTGACAAGTGAGGGGTTTTGCGGATATGTTTGTTTGCAAGACTGTGATGTCACTCGGTGTGACGCACAAATGACGCAAACTAAAAGCTAAACCAGCAGCTTCACTTAGCGTTGACATCTGACCGAGGAGCTCTCTGAACTCGGTGGGGATTCAACTGTTTACATGCAGGTGGAAAACACAACCCAAAATAAAGATTGGTTTGAATCAATAGTCCGAAAACATGAAGTGAGCCTAACTTTAGGTATTATTGACTGTTAGCCTGTGTATTAGAAGAGAACAAATCCACTAGTTTTTATCTTTAAACTGCTCTTTTGAACCTGGCTTTTGATTTGAAAGTTCTATCAGTTAGTATTTCATTTCATTTAAATAATTAAATTTAGTGTCATTATTCAATACTGAATTATCTTAAAGACCCTCTCTGGGGTAAATCAAGTATTTTCACCCAGTGCACATGGCCATAAGGTGTTTTTTATTTGCTTCAGGATATTTCATGAGTAAAATAAGCAGTCAACGTCCTTACTAAGCACTTTCCAGAGTAGTCTTACAGTGTTTCAGAAGAATTGTGATCACGTTGGAACAAGTAGTGGAGGGGCGGGTGGACGCTTCATAGATCTGCACATTCTAGAGGAAAAAGCTACATCTCGGACATTTTAGGGCATGAGAGGATTACTTTCATGAAAAGATCTTAGAAATATACAATTTTGATATAGAAAGATGAGTTTTTGGTGAGTAAATCAATGATCGTAAATAAATTACTTTAAATTAATTTTGCAGGATTGGTTATATTATTAACTTTTCACCACTTTCTGTGTCATGATCTGGTGTTGTTTTACTTTCAAAATCTTTCTTTGTAAAGCACTAAATTGGTCTGACCTTTCCCTAAGGTGCCATTACAGCTTAAGTGCCCCCAAGACAGATATTCTTGCTGTCGATCCGTCTGCTCTGAGAACACTCGAGTTAAAACTAATGATTATTTTCAACGACACAATTGCTTGTCCAGCCAATGCTCTAAAAGACGCTCAATTAACTGTCACAAAAGACAGAGAAAAGCCTGACATTCGTGAAGCTGGAACTCAGTCATGTTTAGCGTTTTACTAGGGAAATGAATATCTGATTAATAACCAGAGCAGCTGCTGTTTATTTTTCTGTGGACTGGCTAAATGTTTCAGCTCTCTATGTGGTTATACATAGACAATATGTGGATGAAAATCTAAAAAAGTCATGTTTCAGTAGAGGCACACTGAACACAGTGCAGTCAAACGGAATAAAATGTGTTTGGTGGAAGAATGAACAAATTGTGTCATTAGCATCTCTGCAACGGCTCCAAGTCTGCAAATGTTCAGAGCATTAGAATGTAAAATTACTTCTATGCTTATCGCAGACACATCAAATATTTAATCTTTATCTGTCTCCTCTCAGCTGTGGTTCATTTATGATTTTCTTTTTAGCGGCTCAGTGGTTAGCAAACGCTGCCACGAGGCCTGCATGTTTCTGTGTGCATGTTCACCCAGAGGCTGTGTGAGGAACCTTCAGGGTTCTGCCCTTGTTCCCGGTCCAAACACATGCATGCCAACTATTAGGAATAGCTCCGCTCTGCTGCCACTGTGGCTTCACACTGAGCCTAAAAGTCAAATGGGTCAAATGCAGAGGATGCCTTTCTCAGTCCCTCTGGGCTCAGAGCAGATGAGAACTGCAGCAGCTTTTCTGCAAACTGGACGCCGCTTTTGATTTTTTTCTTAAAGTCAGGGATTGATTTTCCTTCACCTTGGCTTGTGCTTTGACTTGGACTATTTCACGCATAAAAATTATACGACAAGGAAAAAGGATGCAAAGGTGTTTGTCCGTATTCCAAACAATTTGGTGTGGGGCATTTGGTTTGGTATGAGACTTCTGTGACCTTGTGATCCACAGAATTACTATTAAATATCTCCAATAAATTCAGTATTAAATAAATTTGCATTTATTTCTGCAGTGGGAACATCACAAATTCAGACTTTCACACAGAGATGAGAATTTTGTGAGTCAAAACAGATTTGGCAGCTTAATATGAAGATTCAACTATTCACTTCACTATCTGGCAATCAGAAAATCCATTGGCATGAACTTCAGCGAAGATTTCGACCACGATAACATAATCAAATGGAACAGAGTTATGGGAACAGACACAAAGGAAAAACCCGAATCATGAAATCATGTTACTTGAGTGAATTTTTCTGGCAGTGTTTGGGTCCACTTGGAGGGAAAAGTCTGTGATGCCTATGATGAAACATTTCTGTCCCAATGGGAGTGGTCTCTCACAGGACGAGAATACCTCCATCAATAGAGCACAAGGGGATGTAAATCACATTCTACGATGCTCAGTCACCAGATTTTAACCCAGTTTTGGACCTATATATTAGACAGCACTCTGCAACATCAAAACACCAAATGAAGAAGAACTCTTTTGGAAGAACAGGTCCGTCCAGTAGATTTCAAGAGAATCAAAGTCAAGGTACACCGCAGCTGTTCTGGTGGTACACAGTGGCCTAAGACCTGTTTGTGACACTTTCTGTTGGCTTTTCCTTTAATTTGTCACACATCTACATTTTTCAGCAACTAAAAATCAGTAAAAGGCAGCTGCAAATGATGCAACGTTTACATTGCTGCATATCTGAATTGCTAACATATAATGCTTGACTACCACATGATCTGTCAGAATGATGAGTGCACACCTGTGTTTCTGTTGAAATCAAACCCCTGTAGCCGATTTTCTTTTTAAAAATCATTTTGAACATTAAACATTTAAATAAGTTTACAGAATATTCCACTACAAAATAACTGAAATGAACTTTTAAGTGTTTTTTTTTATGTTTAATGTTGTTGAATGAGCGAATTCTTGTATATTGAATTTGCATTTAACGTTGTTATAGTTGCTTTTCAAAAGTTTACTCTTCTTACCAACCACTCCAGCTAAGGTTTCAGCTTCTATCATCAGATAAGCATGTCAAGTGTTGTCATGTGGATTTTTTATCAAGTGTATTAGCCCATCATGCTAGGATTTAGAAATAGACTTATGATTCCCCATACTTATAATTCTTCACTGAAATGTTAAAACCCCTGCATTTTTGCTAGCTTCTATTGATTATTCTGTGCAAAACCATCTGCGAGGCAACTTTACTAGCTGGAAGACTTCTGTGTCTTGCTCTTACTCTGGTGTTACTACTGCTCTCTGAAACAACATGTACAGTGGAACTCATAAATATTCACTGGGAGTTCTGCAAGGGCATTCTGGGGAATGAAGCAAATCACTAACTGCTGCAGACAGTGACAGAGTGAGAGGAGGAAAATCGTACTTGGATGTCTCATTAACTCAAATGCGACCTACGCATGTGATCCATGCATGTGTGTGCCTGCCTGCATGAGTAGTGAATGATTAAGTATGTGATCCTCTAATACTAGTCAGGTGGTAGCCAAGGCCATCGGCACTCAGTTTTCTCTGTTTCTTTTCATCTGTTTCTGCCCTTTCTCAGTCTTCCCACGTTAAGCTTTTTCTTGGTCTCCATAGTTTTCTCTCTGGTCTTAGAAAAAGGTTTAATTAGAGTTTGTATGAGGATTATGACAATGACGCCTTTAGAAATGTCAGATTTTTTCAGCTCTTCTCTCTCTTAATCTCCACAGTTATTCTCAACGTCCTTCTATGGACATGTTCTTGAATCTAATTATGTATAAGTCACAACACTTTGTCTATGATGACCTTTGTCTTTCTGTTCACATCTCTCCATCTATATTTCCATCGGTTTTATTCCTCCCTGCTCCTCCTCTCTTTCCAATCCTTTCCCTTCTTCTATCTATTATCATTTGCTTCCCTAATCAGATCACAAGACCAGCACAATCAGCAGTTGTCTTCCATGACTATATTCCGCTGAAAGCAGCATAACCAAGGGCCAACAACTGGTCTGAAGTGCATGGACAGAGAGACAAAAACCAGGCCACCTTGTTTAAAGTCATTTCAAGACTAAATATGTCCTAACATGCTAATAAGGCCTGTCCCATGCTGAGAAGTCCTATGAATGAAGCCAAGAACTGAGGGCTTTACTTGTCCAAACTTGGAGACACAACCGGTGGATTTGCTTTGTAGCTTTGGCTGTCTAACAGTCCACCGACTGCTGCTCAACTGTCATCAAGTAAGCAAATATCACATGACCATGTCATATTTACCAGGTGTCAGATGTTCATCAGTCACTCATGAATGTACTGTATCATATTAACTGGGCAAAACAAAAAGCCACGGCCAGGTGTGAATCGTAGGAGCCAAGTATGGCCTCCACTGTTTGTTCAGTGTATTTTCCATGACCCTGGTTCACTGTTTGTAAGTTATCCCTCATCTGCTGAAATGCCAGAGTTCATCCTGTAACTCCTGGGTTCATGCAACAGGCTTAAGTTTACTATTAGAGCGGGATATCATTGATAACTTTTAACACTACTGCTAATACCAATGCCATTTTCTAGCAGAACTACATTTTCTTTAGATGTTGCATTAGGTAACATATACTGAGGCTATTACTAGTGGTATGCATCAGTCACAGCTCTCTCAAAGCTACTTTGAACTTCTCATATTGTTGGTACGCTGCCATTTTTTAGGCTGCATAGCATAATAAATACACACTTGCGCCAATATTTGATCCGACCTTCTCTGTCTTCATTCGTTCAAAGTTCAGTACAGCTGATCTTACAGCAAAGATGCATTACCTGGGTTTTTTGTTCTTTTTGGTGGATGACGTAAGATTTAATTTGTCGCACACCATCCAGGTAATTACTGCCTGTTAACAGACTATTTATGATTGTATTTCACACTGCTCCTGATGTCTAATAACAGAAATCGAAAAATATGCAAGTAAACAAAACTACGTGGTGAATTCAGCTGCATCAAAACCCAGTTTATGTGATCACAGAGAGCAGGATGGGTCAGGGTTTACTGTCTCCCTCCTTCCTTTGCTCAGTGTGTTTTTCTTACACAAACAAGGAAAATAATTAACTCGGTCATTAATGACGACTTAGTATTAACTGTTAATGAAATGTAGCGTTAACAATGAATACTAAGTCAACTGTTACTAAGTACATGCATTTCTACACACTCACTGGCTGTGCTGTTAGCTCTGTCTCTGACGCTACACCTAGCTCTTCTTTCTGTCCACTAAAATAAACACACTGATAAAAAATGATTATCTCCAACAGATTCTACTGCAAGAAACATAATCAAGTCAAAGCAGCAAAGCATCTCACTTCCAGTTAGCTGCTGTTGTTGGCTGATAACAGCAAAGTTTCATCAACGCACTTGCACAGGCTGTATGGCTGCTATAGTATTGACTGGTAAGACAGTGGTGTTGGGTTTTCTTAGGTACGTGATCAGAACATACAGACTTTATTTACATTACTACAGACTGACAGATATTACACAGAAAAGGTGTGGATGAGCACTTAAACACCAGTTCGTGCTTTCCACATGTCTGCAACAGCTCAAAGAATTCGTGTAACATAAACTTCGTCGTCTGGCCAAGTGTGAGACTATGGACAACCATGTGCGAGCCAAAATTTGTGAAAGCGCAAATTTGTGTTCGCACTGCAAGCACACCAACTGAACAAGGAGATTCTCCATCATCCAAGCACAGTAGGATGCGCTAATTTCTCCAGAAAGCCTGCGCTATGTCCTCCCACTACTCTCAGCACACCTCAGCAACAATGACACTGACACGGGGCTACACTGCAGCGTAATCTGCAACTAGCTGCTATGGTCTGTAAAAAGTGCAAAGTCACTGCCTTACAAAAACATCTCCAGGAGGCCCCTATGATTTTCAGAGTTGGATGCAATCGGAAATGCAGCCGTCTGTGACGCAGACCAATGCTTAACTATTGTAGTACCAATGGAATCACGTGCACTTCTGCTGGCAGATTTAAAAGTCAACATCGGCCATGCAGAAACGAGGTAAAGTCAGTGATTCTAGTCCAATACACTTATTCTCAGTTCCAGTGAATATCTCCTCACAGTTCAGTAGCTGGCCATAAAAGGGCACCGTAAAACAAAAAAAATCCAGAGACTGCAAATGGGGAAACTAACAAAGGCAGCAGGAGCAAAAGGGACAGTAAAGATGGCAAATGATAACTATCTAAATATCCCAACCAGGTAAATATCAACAATGCGTCTCCAGAGTGTCAGACTTCACCTTTAAGACACAGAAGAACACATCGATGTAATACCACATATTTAATCACAGATCTGCAACGTGAGCTGATGAAATGCACACAAATTCACACACCTTCACAGAACATCGGCATTTACCAGCATTGACCATAGAGCAGTAAGTAAACCTAATTCTGCCAGACCCATTATATATTATCACTATTTACCCTCATTTACTGACAAGACTGTAGTATCTTTCTGTACTATGAAGCAGAGAAAGATGGTAAAATATAGATGAGCTTAAAAGAGTACTACAACAAGACTTAATACTGATTAAAGATATTGATCCTTGAGGGGAATTTCACAACGCTCTTCTTTTCTCTAAAATAATCCCACACTTCTTAGTAAAGGAAAATTGTTCAATGAAGTGAGTGTTTTCAAGGCTCCTCTCTGAACGTCCGCTGACTAGGACTGAGATTGCAAGTAGAAACAGATGATTGTTGAATTTCCCTTATTTTGCTGTCAGCTTCTCCATCCCTCACTCCACCTGAAACCAGCTACCATCAGCAAACTAACTTCCCATGAACTCAGGATGCTGCGGCTTGGAGTTTCCACCCTGCTGCTGTGCACAGACATCGTAGTCGACTGCAGCATTGTGCTGACTAAGAAAAAATGTAGGACTTTATTTATAAAGAAAAAAAACCCTCAGGCCAGTAGCATATGGATGTGACGTCACAAAGAGCTGCTGCTGCTCACTGCATAGTCGAGTTATTCTTCTGCTGTTCATCTGCTGGTGATGCTATAACTGAGAATGGGAATCATAATGGAGATCTGTTAAACCTTAATATTAAACAGCTCCAGCAGAAATGGAGGAAACTGCAACAAGACTTTAGGTCAAGTAGTAAAGAAGTGTTTTTGGGGCTGACACATTTTTCTAACTACACTTTTAATAAACAGGGTCCCGTGTTTTATGTTAAGAGCAAAATAAACACACAAAAATCTGTCTATACTGAGGCATTGTTTTGTTTTGTTATTTGGACAGAAACTAAAGGATCACACTGTTTCTTATATTTAAAAGTCCAAGAAAATAGAACATAAATAATTAGAATAGAGCAGACAGGACATAAAAATGCTGTGTGCACAGCAGCACTGCCACTGTTCAGAAACACAGCATTAACAGTTTTGTCCTCATAACAAGAATATCTGATTACCAAGACAGGAATCATAATATTTTCTCATTTAGAGAAATATTCAGTCATTGTCTTTGGTTCAGATCCAGCTGGGGACCTCTGTTGCATGTCACTCCACATCTCTTCACTCATTTCCTCTCCAACACCAAGAAATAAGTACTTAAAAAACGCTGCTATGCATCTGTATACTTTGGAAACTGATGAATGTGGATCTTTATCCTTAGGATGCAATGGTTCCTGCAATAACTGAGCAGTTGTCGTTAGCTCAGGGTGTGGGTTTCTCTACTCTGCAGGGTAGTTTCTGACATCTTGTTCTTCTTATGGCATCTATATAAAGAATAAATGTAATTTCTTTTCAACTTCAGTCATACGTTTCAACATTTGTACAACAATGTGCAACAACACAGCAGTTTGGTTTAACCAGACTTTATTCCTTTGATTCTTCTTCCTAAATTATCATTTAATTCTCACACATTTCCTCACAAGCAAGCCCTAATTCAATTAACTCTCCCAGTTCTAGTTCAAAATATAATGAGTACATTTTTGTTGCTTTAACAAGACACTAAGATTTTCTCTGAGTGCATCTAATCTCTACCATTTACATCCATCAGCTTCATTTACAGTTTCAATTTGTGCATTTGTGCAGCTGTTTATCTTGGCAAACCAACTCCTAATATTTACAATACTTCCTAGAAACGTGCATTAATTTGCATTTTCTCTTATAGATTTGGATGGAAATCTTTGTATCTGTATCCCGACAGCTCAGGGCTTCCTCAGTCCACCAATCATCTCGTTAGTCAATTATTCAATTAGTTGATTGACAGAAAATTAATCTATTTTATCAACTAAGTCTTTTAATTAAGCAAAAACATTAACTTATTTTTTATATATTTATGTTTGTTACAGCTTCTTAAATATGAAGAGCTTTTCTTTGTCATAAATGACAGTAAATAAAATATCTTTGGGTTTAGAACTTTTGAACAGACAAAACATGAAATGAAAAATGTCACTTCAGGTGCTGGAAAACTGTAATTGTAATATTCTTTTCTTGATTAATGCGTCCAAATTACTGATTATAAAAATGAGCCCATCAGTGCTCACCCCTTCAGCTTTTCTACTTGATTTGCTGGCCTTATTTTCTCTGGTTCACCTTTCTTTATTTATTCCAGACTCTGAGCACTCCTGTAGTCATCCAGCAGGGCGTTCAGACAGTCAATGAGTCTGTTGAGTCACACCAATGACCATCCGGCATTTATATTCTTATAGTTCCTGTCTGGTAGTCACGCTAAGAATCTGCCAGGTTAAATAAAGCTCCTTCCATCACGCATTTAAACAGTGTGTCAACAGGGTCTGAGTCTGTCCTATAGTCCACACTGAGTCAGAATATCACACATTTTTGCAGATAAAACTGCAAGAAAAGTTGTTGCACAATGTTGGAATGTCAATACCTTGAGCTATTGACAGAGCAGTGATAAATCACAGCATGAAAACGGAGAAGCTGACTGTCACCGTTTCAGCGCACATCGCATCATGACAGCTCCAGCTCTGTTTATCGAACCGTCATGGTAGGTGTCTGACCCAAACACAGCGGCAACAAGTAAACATGACAAGCCTGGAACAGACCCCAGTCAGCATGGCTCTGTAAATCTCGCGGGCCCGGGTCACACATCTTCGCAGGACTAAAGCTAACTGGGCTCAGGGCCACATTTACAGCTAGGTGGAACAACAAGCTACATCTGGTCCGCGTTCAGACACTGCAGGAGCAGGAAGAAACAGACTCCACGTGAAGCTTCAGTGGAAATAAGCAACATTGAAGTGCACAAGAACATTATTTATCCCGCTCTTGAAGATATATTAGATTGAGCTTCACCTTCACGGCAATAAGTCTTGATGTGTTTTACTTAATCAGAACTACGTTCTCAGCATGCGTAATGTAAACAATCAGTCACACAATCAAACAAAACATGATTATTCTGATAATATATCTGGACTGCAGCTGAAGATAATTCTCAAGAGGTTTTTGTAAACAAAAAATAATAAACTAAAATCCCTGTTGCTTAGCAAAAATCGGGTGTGCTCTGCCTGGAAAAAATGCCAATTTCAGTTTTTGCAGCAACACAACCCAATGTCATTCAGCAAATGACTGTGTTGGCCAATCAAATACATGTATGCACACGTTCCTGGTAGACTGCTTTGTAACATGAACACTTCTGTTTATATTGCAATTGTTGCATTTAAAGACAAAATAACCATCATAGCTTTTCAGAGTTGCAAAAGTCTGTCTGATTGTTAAAAACTGTAGGGCAGGGTTTTAACGTCTTTTAAATCTTTAAATACATGAATCTGTCACTTTAGCTGGACTTTCTGGATCACGTTTTATTGTCTCATAAGCACTTTAAAAGAAACACCCACAGGAAGACCTTTATTTTACATGGTCTTTTAATTCAAAACTTTTTTAGATTAGAAGGCATGTAAATGTTCAATAAAGTATTTTGTCTCCATAATCAATTAATTGTGACAAGTAGGATAACCATGATCTCCATACTCCATACATCATTATCATCATTTTGGCCATAATCACGCAGGCCTGGTCAGTTGAATAGAAATATTTGGGCTACAGAAAAGATGATGTTGACCAAAAACAACTATTCTGTCTGCAGTGTCTTGCAATTGTTTCCACCGCACAAGGAAACACAAATAATCAGCTTGACCACTTAAATCAGCACCACAAAGCTCTGTATGATGAGTGTTTAGTCGGATCTGAAGGAATATCAAAGTCAAAGTCTTTTTTACTGTCAATACTGCGGTACGTACAGGACATAAAGAGCATTTAAATTACTGTACTCTTCACATCCTCAGTGCAGACAGTATATGATGAATGCCAAGTTTTCTGATAAAAAGTCCTGTGTTGTTTTCTTTCCAAATATACCAATATATAGCTCATAAAAAACTAAGTATCTCAATGTCAGTTTCTCCCAAAATTCCAATTGTGCAGCCCTATTTTCTAGCCTGCAGTCTCTTTCTTCACTGTCTTTATTGGCACATTGCTTTGCTTCTTGATGCATTGTCACCATGAACTGTCAATTAGCAGAACAGCACGAAGCCAACAGCAGGATGCGAGTCCTTGTGTGCGTGCAGACTACAAACTCCTTGTATAAATGCACCACACTATGATAACAAAGAAAATACTTGTTGCAGTCCTACTTAAAACTTGAATTCAAAAGCATATGATCCATAAAACTGTGTAGTTCAAGAGTAACTAAACAGCGGTGCAGATGTAGTGAATTTTGAAGTCAGCCAATGCTTTAAAACGAGAAGGGCAAAAAACAAATCTGTGCATTGAATCCATCTTTAAACGACATTACCAGCAGCTTTCTTGTCACATTTTCCTTCCTGCTCATCTTGAAGGTGTTTTGTTCTAATAACAGACAAAATTTCAAAGAATTTCCAACAGCCAAACAGGCTGAAGCTCTAATTCACCGGAGGCTGTGTGCTTTGGTGATTACAGCTGTTTATTGCAGTTTGGATCTCTGGAGCTCTGGAGCTAAGCTGGAGTGAATTCTTAAAAGCTGGTGTGCTGATATAACACTGAACAGGGCTGCTGAGGCTCCTAAACAACAGACTACATTTCTAACTGCAGGAAGAGACCTTTGGCTCCGATCTTAATGTGACTGCACAGCAAAAAGGAACATGGGATTAAAACAATGTGTCAGGAGATGACTGATAGTTTCTGACTTCAGGCCAGAAACTTTGCTCCCGTTCAGACTGGCTGGAAAAACACAGAAAAACAGAAGGATAAATAATCTAAATAAATAAAAGCATCCAAACAAAGGCTCCAAAATCACTTGAAATATGTCCCAGATCGTCATATCACCATAATGTGTCAGGTTTTAGTACGGTGGCGAACTCGGTGACACTGACTGAAGGAATGTGCTGCAGCCTCACTGAGCTGTACCACCGTATGACTATGCAGAGCACAGCGATGACTTATGAGGAACACTGCGACTATCGTACCAAACAATGCAGACACTGCTGCTCACAGGTACAGAGAGGCGGACGCAACCTGGAGGCAGAAACACGATGTCTGCATTCCAGCCACAACAAAGTGCAACGTAACGCCACTGATGCAACTTAATAGCTCATTTACACACATACATATGAACACGTGCTTGATGCTGTACTGATTTATGATGTGCTCATATGTATTTTCCTGTTTCCTGTATTTTACTTTAACTTTTCTGATTCCTTCCTTTTCTGATATTATATAATACCACAGAGACATGACAGCACATATCTAAAAGCAGAGTTTCTTAATTAAAGTGATTCATGCTTGATCGTCCAAAACTGTGGAGAAACTTCACACTTCAAACTGGAAGATTTGGTTCCAGGCTGGTCAAATGCCCAGATTTGTGAATCAAAACTTTTCTCCAGAGCTCAAACAATCACTCAGTCAATCATCAGACGACTATTTTGATAACTGCAGCTATTTAAAGTTAAAGTAGAGAGGAAAACTTTAGGATGTTTTTTGGCCAAAGTGCTTTCAGCGAACCACTTGAAAAAATGTTGTTTCTAACTAAATACAGATGCTACTACTGTGCCCGTTTTGATGCACAGATGTGTTCACACGTTTGTTATTGTGTACAGTTTGTGCTGTCCTAAATTTAGCCACTTTGCCAAAATTTACAAGAGATCCTCACAGCTAAGAAGCTACAATCAAACTTAATTAGCATCCTTCTTTGGCAGCAAGTAAGCTGTACAGGTTTGTCGGGCTGTACCACATCATATCATCTGCAGCATAATTCCGCCTAGCAATAGGAATTTTTAATCCTGTAGTATTGACAATATTGTTGTGCGAGGTGAGGACAAGCTGGCAAACAGGAAGGAAGGCAGCACTCACATCTGTCATATCTTCTTATTTTAGGGGCTTGACGACCCATGACGAAACCAACATACTATTAGTGAACACATTCAAAAAAATTCTTAAAGCGATAACTGTATTTATTCATCAAATAGTTACTGCAGCAACCCTCAAAGGCTATGCTGACTCTCTCTTGTCCAATCTAAAGCTGAGTTACTGGGTGGGGAACCGGGCACAAAGAGTCAATTCACAAATAAGATTAGAGAGATTGATGATGTGACCTGGGTGTTTAGAAATCGACTGCAGCAAACTCAGCTCACCTAAAAGTCAAACATGGTGACAGTAATCATTTGCACAGAGTGTTAGTGCTGGACTGTGGAATCTCATGATGAGTGTGTGTCACCCTCAGAGCTGCAATGACTAATTGATTAGTTGTCGGGTAATAAATTATTTGCCAACTGTTTTGATAATCGATTCATCAGCTTGAGTAAATTTTTCAAGAGACAAAGTCAAAATTCTATAATTTCAGCTTCTTAAATTAGAATATTTTCTGGATTATTTCTTCTTCTGTAACAATAAAATGAATATCTTTGAGTTGTGGACAAAAGAGGACATTTGAGGACACATGTCTTGGGCTTTGGAATTGATTAACATTTTTCCCCATTTTGACATTTTATAGACAAAACAATTATCAGTTAATCGAGAAAATAATCGACAAATTAATTGGCAATGAAAATAATTGTCATTTGCAGCCCGTGTTGCTGAACTGAATGTGACTGGCTTCCAAAGCATTTAAAGCACCAAACGTCTTCCTTGTGCATGCAAATCTTAAAATTTGTTTTACTTTGAGCTCAGAGAAACTTTCTTCCAGCAAATCAATGTCTACGTGGCCTCATAGTTTCATGGTCTGCACAGATTTCATTCTGACCAGAAGACAAAGAACAAAGCACTGAAAAATGTCAAATATAAGCAAACCATATTTCGGAGCGGAGGAGGACTTTAAGCTTCTAAACCTAATCGTTCTGTTCTGAACTTCCAGTACTTGTCGCTGCAGTGGCTTGTGAAAAATAAGCTGTGCGGAGTTAGATGTCTGCACTTGTTATTTCAACATGTCAGACAGATATGCACTCATTTTCAGGTTGTAACTACAGATTACAGACATTTTGCTGCCTCTCAGAACTATAGTGATTCAGGCTTCTAAGCAAACAATATTTGTAGTTTAGTTAGTTTTTACAAATCCTGAAAGCATAATTCGGGTCCTATTTCTACTAAATTCGGAAATACTTCCATACAGTAGATGCCTGTCCTGTAAAACTTGCTGTTATGCTGATTTGAACCAATGCCCAACATTAGCTTTATGAAGTGGCAGTAACAAGGTTTACCTTTTACATTACCCAAACCACTGTGAACTGATTACATGTCGATTGAGAGCAATTCAATTAAATCTGCCCAGCACACACACCAGCTGCATTACAGCTTTACAATGCACTTGTTAGTTAGATATAGGTTTTGTAAGACTTATATAAGAACTGCTATTTTGCTATTCTCTCAGGACCAGCACCAGCTTTCTGCTGTATGAAAAATACACAATACTGCAACCCCAATGCAACCTTGACGAGTACAGTATGCGCTGAATGCAAGTGCAGAAAAGAGCAAAGGATGAAGTGGATTTTTTTTAAAGAATGTGTTTGTGTCAATGTCAAATCAGAGCCCAATAAAGATAGGACTTAAACTGCTTTAACGGCATTAATGGAGCAAAGGTTGCAGATTGAGCTATCAGCACCTCTCTGTCCAGACTGATGTTAAAGCAGCAGGTCAGCTATCTGGGGACAGACTGGGGGGTTAACGGGCACCAAGATTAACGTGCTCAATAAGTGATGACTCAGCCAGATGTCCTTTTGTCTCCTGAACACATTCCGAGCAGCCAGTGATGACAGACTCACTGGAACCTGCAGAGCAACAAAACAAACCCTAGCTAGTCCAGTGTGCTAGCTAGCACCGCCGCTGCCTGGTTAGCATTAAGTCACACTGAAGCAGCTCGTGTCTTCCTGTTGTACGACAGGAGAGTAAAAGACGAGTCAGCCATCCCCTGCTAACACTTCTGACATGAAATAACCGCCCTTGAACCGGTTGTCTGGTTAGCCAGGAGGCTAGCTGGTTGTTAGCCGTGAGCAGGTTAATCTGAAGCTAACTTACCTCATATTGGATGTACTGTTTTCTCCACTCCGGGGTGATGTGAGCCGAGAGATGCTCTGTGAATTTCATTTTGACGTTGGGTTTATTCTCTCCTCTTTTGCTGCTGGTACTGTAACCAGAACCGGAGCGGTTCGACCGAACAGGGGGAGGTTTAGCCGTTTACCAACACAGAAACTCTCATTCGAAGATTAGGCTCAAAGACACACAGATGCCCTTTTTGTCGTCACGGTAACCTAGCTAGCTACCGGCACATATTTCGGCCGTTGGGAAACACACTCGACGAAGCGCTCGTCAAGTCACATTTTAGCCGACAGGAAACGACTAAACTCGGCTTATTCTGTAGCGCCAATGTCGCTAAAGCTGCGTCTGTTTAGCGGTAAACAGGCTGAGTGTGTTGGCGTTAGCTGGGTCTCGCTGTCTTTCCCCTCTCTCCTCTCTCTCCAACGTTCATCCTCCACCTCTCTCCACCTCCCGTCTCTCTGCTGCCTTCAGGTGCGGTGGGAAATACCGAGTGCTGGCCGGTCGTCGGTGCGCAGGATCCTGTCGGTGGTGGGTGTAGCCAGGTGTGGCGATCTGCTGGAGGCGTCGACCGGCCCGGACACCTCACTGGAAGGTTTTGACTTACTGCTGAGGCAATGAGACGACTGTAATAGTAGTCATAGGTTATATTTAGGACAGGAGCTCACATTACATTAATGCTACTGGTTACTATGTCTGGTGTTTCATTAATCCTACAGTGGGGAAATTAGCATTGTAGCAGCATAATAACAATAATAACAACAATATTAACAACAACAACCATAATAATAAGTACTATTTCAGACTGTCCAAATTCCCCTGCATGTGGAAATAACAATTTCATACATATCAGTGTTATTGCATAGATTATTTCATGAGTAGAAATACTGATAGAGAGGTATTAATATTGCACAGATTTGTCTATAAGTATAATACTTGTTTACGTTTCAGCTCAGTAAACATGGGTTTTGTTGTTGTCATTAAATCTGAAAAGAGCACCTTAGATGTTACACACTGTACATAAATATATAATGTATGCATTGTTTGATAGGTTTTTTTGTTTTATTTTTGCAGTGGGCGTAGTTTTTACAATAAATAGATAAATAAAACTCACCGCACACAGCTTGAAGACATTTAGAAACACAGCTTAAAACAAGATACTAATTAAAAGTTAAAATTAAAAGCACATCCCACAATTAAGTCCCATCATCTCCCTTCAGTGTGTTGACTAGATGTCGATGTCACCACTGTATCTGTTCATTCCTTCATGTGTGGCTCTTTGATTGCACCATTATTAAATAAACACAAGTCATAACTGTAAAGAAAAATGTTTATATGAAAAATCTTTATTTTTATAGCAATAATTTCTTCTTTTACAGTGACTGGCCATAGAATGTCACAACTTTTACTGTATTTAAATTTTCAAAAACATTGTTATTTTACAGATATTTGATTTTAAAAAGAAAAATATGCATATTAAGGAATGAAAAATCTTTTCTGAAACTGTAATTTTAAAGATTTTCCCTGATTTGCTAAATTACAGTTAAAATGTAGTAAAATCACAGAAAAAAATAATATATATAAAATCTGAATGAAACAAAGACAAAGCATTTAATATATTTAATAATGTTATATTATCTGATCATTATAAATATTTAATAATACTATGGGAAGTGGCTCGTATAAATATAATTGCAGTTTCAGGTGCAATATCTCATTATTATGTCCAATATTACTTTACTACTTAGTAATCAGTATATTTGCCAGTATTATTTTTTAATTTTTATATTCTTGTCTTTTTTAGCATACTTTTATTTTAATTAAGTAATGTATCATACTTAAATATTTTCTATTAAACATTGTATTTATTCTCATGTTTTTTGTTGTAATATTTTTTCAAATATGAATATTATAATATCAATTTTTAACTTACTATAAAACTTTTTATACAGTCTATAGTTCAAGACCTGTGCAATACTGTGATGGAATTAGATTTACAGTATTTGGCTGTTTCTCCAGACTTCTGCATTTACAACACTCTGCTCAGTTCTGTGTCCTTTTACTGCCTTTTCCTCCCTGTTGTGTTGTTTTCAATCTGCATCTCAGTGGGGACTGTAACTATAACAGTCGCTGTGTATTCCTATGACACCTAAATGCCACATACGTGACGTCGCCAGCCACCTTTGGGAGAAGGTGACGTAGATGTAGATTGTGTTTTAGCAAACGGGGGAGATTCAGGTGGAAAGTTTCCATCACATCCTCTGCGTCTCTGCGCCTCAGTGGGTCAGACGCAGCTAAGACCCAGAAATAAACATGAAGCAGAACTGAGGAAGCTTCAAACCGCTGGAATCCTGTGATGTTTTTATGATTTATGGTTTTTTTTGGTGTAATGTTTGGGAAGATAACAGCGAGAAACAATACTAATACTGTGTTGAATAGATTTAAAACCTTACAAAATAAAAGTCTAAAAGAGACCTGGATGCTATATATAATATTAGGAAAAATGAAAATGGAACCAGTGGAAGCCTGACACTGTCCTTCAGCATGTTTTATAGTCTGCATTGTTCTGTCAGCTGCTGTACATTTAAAGATTTGAAGTCTTTGACTGTACTAAACTCCACCTGTGATGCTGTTTGTTCCAGATATCACAGCCATGTTACCATCCAACACTCTATGCATCTTAAAAACACATTAAGTTCTGCATGCCGTCACATGATCTCCCTGTAATCATATTAACACATCTGGATCATATTACCTTTCTGCTGTATATTTGTCTTCCCTGAGCCACTATGAATAAATATCACTTGTTCTTGTTATATTGTAATTTACATGTTACTAGTTGGGCCATAATAATAATAATAATAATACCAAAATCAATAAACCAGCAGGGTTGATCTGGTCCCAGGCAGAGACCTTTGATATATAAACCTGCATTAAGTTGCTATAATGCAGATGTTGTTGTTTGTTTTGGTAACAAAAGTGTCTGCATGAACTGTGAGGTGCAAAAGGACTTGAAGTTATTTTCAGAGGGTTGTTAAAAGACCAGCAGTGTCCTCTGGTGTTTGAACAAGGAATTGCACTCAAGCAGGTTTGATGAAAACAATTATAACTTTACTAAGATAAGATCAACTTTACAAGACAAACTTTATTCAATTCACATGTTACAGCAGCTGGATACAGATGAGGCAGAAAGAAGCACCAGAATTACAAAGTACAGTACAACATGGCTAAAGAATAAGACATAATAATAGAAGGGGTCTTATGGAGACAATGATGAACCTGCATATAGATATGTGAGTTTACGTATGGATAAGTACAGTAATGATATGGTGGGTGTAGATATGGGCATGTACACATACGACATGATGAATTTACATATATACAGGTATAACATGGAGGACGATGCACCCACATCTCTGTTATTGCAGTCAAAAAACACTATTAGTGGAAAAGACCAGTGGTTCACATGATTTTATTACACATCAAAGGACAAATGTAAGAGAGCAGCGTTATATCCTGTTAATTGATCTGGAAGAGCTGTAAAGACAGAACACAGTTTGACATTACTGGCTTGGGGTGTACAGGAGCAACTTTGTTTGCAAAGAGCTGTTAAAAAAAACACTGCTAAGGGATGATGTGATACCGGAAGAGCCATAGGGGAAAAAAAGTAGGAAAAACATAAGGGGGACCAACACAGTATTAGGCAGGTGGTCATAATGTTATGCCTGATCAGTGTATATGACGGCCATGGTCAAAATAGTTTTGAAATCCATGTTTGAATTAAAAAAAAATACGATAAAACAATACAGAATGGACAAAAAAGCTAAACATTTTTCAGTGGTTCATATAAATATTATAATTGCATTTGTCATTATTGTCATTTTATGGTTATTTGAGGATATTAACATGTTGGTGTTAATATCATCTTTAATTTCTCAGTCTTACATATCAAAACATAAGGTGCTCCATTTTGCCAGTAGTGATCTCAGGACATTTTGTGTTTGACATAGCTTCATCAACTTTGTGTTTAATTCTTTTCTTTAAATTTTGTCTTCTGTATATTGTAGTAAGGTGGTTAAAGTTTATGCTGTGACACTGGAATAATTCCCTAGATTGTACCAGGATACAAATGTTCACTTACTTACTCACTATAACCATCACAGCATCATATTTAATCCTCTCCAACGAGCTCCATTGGTGCTAATAAAATGTGACCTGGCCAGGTACAGCACACTGGGTCCTCCATGTTATATACGATGGCTGTAAAGATGCAGCAAAGTTCTGCAGAGTTGAAATTTTAATAACAAGTTCAATACCATCGCTGTCACCAATGTCATCGAGTCCTTACCATAAGACAGCAAAAAACTGATCAGGCAGAAATGAAAATGTCAGTTTGATAAAGTTTTTTATATCTCACACTAGTAGTCTGTCCAAAAGGTCCAGGAAGGAGGCAGGAAGACAGACTCAGCAGACTTCATATGTGCAAAACAGGTGGAAAGAGGAAAAAGATCTATAAAATGAACCCATAGCTGCTCAAGTAAAGGCACTTGTTCTGGCTGCACCTCTCTCCAGAACTCTCTGCTCCTTATATATGAAGCTCAATTCACACCTTCATCACTTCAGCCCTACCATCATTCAGCATGGTGACCTTCTCTATAACATGGATGCAAACAAAACCACAAACAACATCACTGTATAAAGTCTAAGCTCATTTGCATTTCTAAATGCCTCCCTTAGAGCTGAATATTTAAAATCTCTCCTGACTTGCTCATTTTAATAGAAAAGAAACATTCATAAAGAAAGGAAAAAACCCTCCTCTTGGTTTGACCCAGTGATGTCACTCCATGTCCGCCAATAGCAAAAAACCAGGAAGTGCTGGGCGGCCTTCTCCAAACAAAGGAACAAACAAAGGTAAGTATGACGAAAAAAACAAACAGTTAAACCACATTTGACCTTTATCTTAATAAATGATCACTAAAACTTTAAATTAATGGCTTTTTGTTCTCTTTAATCCCCCATATGAACATTAATATTAACACAAACAAGCCTGAGATAGAATGAGATGTAATGTTATGATAGCATAATTAAATTAATCAAAAATACACATAAAGAAAAGAGTACTGTGTGGGGACATGTGGTGATGAAAAATTAGATTTCTCGGTCACTCTGATGGGTGAGTGAGAGACAGAGACTGACTGAATTTCAAAATAAAGCGACAAAGAATGTTAATTTGTGGAGCTGTCTGAATTCTGCTGTGTGTTCATACAGGCAAGAGTTCCAATAAATAGCCTGGAGCTAATTTAAACATGTCCTCAACAATATTCATCACATGATCATGATGATTGATTGGCTTTATGTTGAAATCTAAGGCTACCAAAGGTCACATAATGCCTCCATGTGTCTACACTAACATGTTGTAAGTCAACTGAAGGTCAATCAATCTTCAGTGATGTAATGTCAGCGGATTTATTTGTCCTCTTTGGTTTATAATCAAGTCACTGCTTCCATTCTCTTTTCATGAAATATGCTGATAATATTGACAGTTTTAGAGAATAAATCTCTTATTGCCTCCATTTTGACTCCACTGAATCCTCTAGAACCACCAAATTTCCACGTGTACGCAAGAAGGATCAAACTCCAGCTGGAACATTGCTTTTCATTGTGGAGACCTGATTGGTTTTTCCGTTCATATTCTCAAACGAGATGTCAGATATCTAAAAATGTGATGGGATAATTGCCCTTAAAGCTTGTCTTTCCAATTATTATTATGGAAGTGAGATCTCTCTTCTAGAAATTACAGGTTGCTTTGTGATTTTCTTACATAACACGCAATTCAAAAGTGTTTTCTCGTCAATTCCGAGGGATTAAATTTGTGCCTCGACTCAAAATAAATCTGAGCGTGTCACTGGATCAATAGAGCGAAAGACAATGTCAGATTATGTAATCTGTGTGAGAGCGTGCATGGACGGAGCTGAGTGGGTGTGTGTCTGTGTGCATCACACCAAACTGTAAACAGGATTATTTTGGAACGGAGTCTTTGTGAAATCCTGAGACTCGACTCGCTGCCTGTAAAAAGGTGCAGAGAAGCAGCAGCAGGGCAGAATGTGGAGCGATCACTACTGCATTACTGGGGATTAACAGGCAGCAGGCTCAGATTAGACTGATTCGTCTTTATAACTAGGCTGCTGGGCTGTTTAGAGGTAAACAAGCTGGTGTCTGAGGTTTAAAACAGGCCGTAAATACAGTTTCAGGCTGCTGTCAGAGGACTGAAAACCTGCTCTGTTAGTGTTTCTGCTGCATGGAACAGAACCCACCGATGACTGTTTGTTTCAATGAGCTGCCACCAGTTGCAGAAATCTCAGTTCCTCTCATCTAAAACAGCCAATCAGCAGCCGTATTCCAGGTCATGTGATGTTTCACTGTACAGACCATATGCTGTAGGTCAATAACAGCCAACAGTGATTCTATAATGCGGATAAAGTGCCAGTTTAGACCCGACACACAGGAAGCATCTGGGATTATTCACCATTTATTAAGATCACTGAACAGATCCTGAGTGTATATATTTTTGCTTTATTTTTTTATATGCGTTGTATACATACACTGTAAAAAAAATCAATTAAAATGTGAAAGTATGGCAGCAATAAAAACGGTGGAATACTGTAACGTTCAAAAACTGTAAAACCAGTGAAAATTACTGCAAATGTCTGTAAAGTAATTCTATTTTTGGCTGATTTAAATGCAGTAAAACAGTTTAATTTTACAGCCACGCGTTAGAAAAGGACAAATAACTATATGCAGATTTCTGATGTGGACAATATGTTCAGTTTTTTAACAGTCAAAATGTAAATTAGGACTTTTTTTCTGTGATTTTTCTAGATGTAAACATTAATTTAAGAAAACAAGAAGAAAATCTGTGACATAATTGTGAATACGATGATTTACTATTTTTTTCAGTCCCTAATAGGCTGTACTTTTTGATGTGGACATTATTTACAATTTTGGTATATTTTTTCAGAGGTAACATGTAAATAAAGACTTTAAAACAACAGAGGAATACTGTAAGGTTTAAAAAACTGTAAAAACAGTAAAAACTACATAAAATATCTATAAAATAAATATGATTTTAACTGAGTCTAACAGTAAAACAGTGTGGTTTTATTATCACAAGTTGTAAAAAAAATCAAATTGCTATTTGTACAAATGCAGATTACATTATGCACAGTTTGTTGTTTTGTTTTTTTCCCCCTTACAGTCACACATGTAAATGAATTATTTTTTTCTTTGATCACTATATATCATCTGTAATTTAACAAAACAAGTAAAATCTGTAAAAAATAAAAGCAAATTATTTTGAAAATTACAGCTAAAAACTGTTGAAAAACTTTCTCTTTTTGCAGTATACTGTATTTACATAACAGTACACTAGGATTAAGCACTAGAATTAAAACTGTTGGTGGCATTATTTCAAAAACAATATCATGAATAGTTTACTAATAGTTTTTAGATCAGTATTTCCACAATTCCCCCGAGGGAACCCTCCCAAGGGATTAATAAAGTATCTATCTATCTGTCTGTCCGTCCGTCCGTCCGTCCGTTGTCACTTCAACATTTGGTTAAGATCACTGTAAGATCCACCTGCTGGTTGGTATAAAAGTAGGTTAGTCGAGTCTTCAGACAGTCTTCTGATGAACTGACCAGGACATGGAGTCAAAAACACAGCAACAATCTGATAAACAGAGATCATCCATGACATTAGTAGTGATTCTTTATAACAAACAGACAACTAGGTGCAGGTTTCACACACAAAATAGGACTTTTGAGGGGCTGCAGTAGTTGGTGTGTATTCTCTGACAGACAAATCACCAACTTTGCACTCTACTGGAAGAATAACCCACTCAGCAAGCTGGAATATTCATAAGCCATGTAATTCATATGCAAACCTCAACTGAATATGTTCTGGGCTGCGTCACGTTACAGGTGAAAGTCCTGCATTCAAAGATGTACATAAATACACAAGTATTAGAATTAAAATATGCATAAACTGGTAGTAGAAATACACAGAATGGCCAAGTTGAGGATATTGTATATTATCTTACTGGACATAATTACAGATGCGTTAACACTTCACACCCTGGAGGTCACTGCACCATTAGTTGGACAGAGTCTGCTACTAAAACACAGCCTGCTGCATTATTTCAAAGGTGGACAGCACTTTTAAAAAAAGAGTTCAACTGGTACTACTGTGGTTAAAGTATTGTTGTGCTTTATTGCATTGCATTTGGTGGAGTTTCAGAGAACAATAACAGAGTGCTGCTGTGTCTTTATCAGAGTCCCTGATGGAGACTCAGTGTTCTCCAGCTCCTCTTTTGTACTCTCCAGCTGAGGAGCATCTCTAACGGCTGCATTTCAAACCTGTTTCTGCTAAATGTCACTCATTGACTGTCTGTCATTCACTCTATAATTCACAGTTTTGATTTGGCAGAAGTGAAAATATGAATTTCTGCTGCAGTCTTTAAAAAACCTCTCTCCGGCCTGCTGATGGAGACAGAGACTGGATCCTCCCAAATGTCTCCTTTCTGCAGAGAACAGGTTGTTCATTCTGGCCTCACATGGTTGAGCTGCTACTGACTGAATTTAATGATATTTTAGGTAGAAAAATAGACTCAAGGGTTTAATGATCAGTTGGTAGAAGTTAAGCTCATTTTAAAAAGCTCAATATAAAATAATAAATGACGTTTTTTGGTAAACATTTGTTAAATTTAAAATCTGAGTCTGTATAGTTTTTAGTATGTGGCACTGAAATAGAGAGATGGAGATTTTATTGATCCTTTTAAGGAAAGTTCTTTGAACCCACATCGAACACAGAATATGAAACACTTCTGGCACAAACAAAACTATTCACAGAAGTAATAAAATGTACTGAAGACTTACAGTGAGGTAATAAAATATTTGACTTATCTAATGTGCAAAATATTTAAAAATATATACTATAGGAAAAAATTCAGTGTGCAAAAATAAATAAAATCTATAATTTAGCATCTAAAAAACAAAAATGTAAATATCTAAAATTCCAATGTATTAAATAAAATAAAAACCAAAAATCTAAAATAAAAATATTTGTATTATCTAATATGCAAAGTATTTTAAAAAATATATAAGAAAAATGCCGTGTGAAAAAATAAATGAATATCTATAATGTAGTATCTAAAAAATAAATTAATAATAATAATTATAATAAATAAATAAATAAAATGTAAATTTCTAAAATTTTGAAATATTAAATATAGAAACAAAAAATATAAAATAAAAATATTTGTATTATCTAATGTGCAAAATATATTAAAAAATATAGAGATAGAGAGAGAAAATGCAGGGTGCAAAAGTTTTGTAATTTTATAATAATAAATATAAAACAAATAATATAAATACTAAATAAAATGTAATTATCTAAAATTTCAATGTAAAAACATAAGAATATAAAATAAAAATATTTTTAAAGTCTATAAAAAGACAAAAAATATCTATATAAGTAGAATAAAAATGAAAATTCTCAATTAAACTTTACTCAAGTTCAATAAATATTGAAACTGTCAGAAAACTTACTATAGATTGATTTTGTCTGTCAGTAATGCAAACTACACCTGAACATACTGGATAAAAACATTAAATATTTTCTGCTTTATCACTTTAATATTTTGTCATCAGATGTGCAAATCCATTTTTCAGCAAAGCAAAACATCACGACTTCAGTAGTTTAGTACAAACTGAGTTTTAATCATATTAGAAGACAAACATCACAGAAAAACGTACAGTTATTATGATTATTATCATCATCATTATTCACACATACAGTGCTGCTTTCTGTGGCATCCATCACTCCTTGCTCATCATCCTCCACAATCTCCAAAACCAGAAGTGATTTCACCAAATGTCCAGACAACTTGTGCAGCAGCTTCACCGCTGGACTCCGGAGCAGCGAGGCTCCTCTCTTGGCATTCACCGCGTGCCTTAATTGACTGATTTTAAATCAAGGTCCACTGTGAACACTGAGAGAGGAAGCCGAGAGGCAGCGGCGGTAACCTTGAGGTGGAGAGAGTCGAGGTTAAACCTGCTTCACACCTTTCTGTGTGCGTCTTGAGTGCATCAAGTGTTTTTCTCTCACACATGCAGCAGCGGTTTAGTTTCTCTACCTGCCTCAGTTACCTCACTGCTCTTCATATTTAACACCATATTTAACATTCCCTGTGTTTGGATTCCTCTGAAACTCTCCCCCTTGCTGGTAACATCTAAAGGTCACACGTTTACCTGCTGATTATCATCTTCCTGCTGCATCATTTAAGGCAACTTCCCCACTCTGGACACCTGACAGCTTCCACTCGCAGCCTGAAGGAGTGAAACGCCAGGCAGCAGCACTCATCATATTCCATCTCTGTGTTTCATGACATGTCAAGGACACATCCAGCAGGCAGCCATTACAGAGAGGAGCCTGGCTGGTGGGGCTCTAAATGAGGCTAAGACCAGATTTGATGGGAGCCTCGTCAGAGTGTAAACAGATGGATGGGAATCGCTTTATAACGCTGATGGAGAGATTTTTACGCACCGAAATGTGGAATAAAAAGGGGCGTTTAATGCAGGAATCCTTTGTGCCAAACGGTGACCTAGTCTTATTTCCCTTTAGAATAAACTGCATTTTCAATAATACGAGCTATTCACTGTGATATCATTAAAATATGTTGATAAAATGGTGGATTAAATCGCATAAGTACGCACCTTGTAGGCTATAAACACACAATATCGTCCCTGCTGGAATATTAGAATGAAAAAAATGACGTAAAATCACAATAAGGTCGCAAGAAATTGAATATTCACACGTATATACACAAGAAATGTCCTGGAATCTAACATGTAAGTGATTTTCCGCGACATTAAACGCGTATTCCAGCATGTAGGCCCCTGCAACATTAGCCTATAAGCTCCACCAAGGCCCGAACCGCCGCAATCTGCCAAACAATAAAACCCCAAATATGCATTTCGGCGCAAAAGCTGCGATATAAATGTAAACACAGAGAGAAATACCCGCACATTCTTAAGAAAATAAGCCACCCGATGCGGTCTTACGTGGGTTTTTACGCACAGGAAAAAAAGGGGGCAGCTTGTGCCAAAAGCTGCCGCTGCTTCAAATACCAGGGATGATTTGCTTAAATATGAGGAGCGTCGATATCTGCAGTGAGACGCGGAGCTGCTCGTCTCCTTGTCGCATTCTCTCCTCCAGGATCAGCCTCCCGGTTCTCCTCCTCTCCGCTCCACACATCCTCTACATGCAGGACAAAATAAATAAATAAAACGAGATGGGGGATTTAGAAAAATATCATTTAAAGGAGACAAATCCCCCGTGGATGAAGGCGCGGTGGCTCCTCTCCTTCTCCTTCTTCTCCTTCTTCTCCTTCGCTCCCCGGATGCTGACAAACGCCGTCGGTTAATTGGTTTTAATATTCGAGACGGATTTTTTTGTTAAATGAAATCAAAGTGTTTGGATTCATCCTCCCGGACGGTGCGGACGGACGGGCGGTGCGGATTTACGCACAGACACGGCTTCCAGCGGCCGGTGGCGGGGTGACGTCACCATGCAGACAGATGCTCTCCCCCTCCTCCTCTTCCTCCCTCCTCCCTCCCCCTCCTCCCTCCTCCTCCCCTCCCCCAGCTTTGCCCTTGAGACCGAACCTCCTGCACAGCTGATGCTGCCATTCGGGTCCGTCGCTTCGCCTCCACGTTATTCAGCGGTTTGCTTTGAAAAAAAAAAAGAGTAGAGAAGGTTTTTATTGTGGCAGCTTCCTCTAATGCAGCGTGGTGCGTTTGGGTGTTAGGCTTTTTTATAGGAAACAACGGCAAAATAAACACACTATTAAAAAAACAACAAAATAAAAAATCTGTTAAAAAAAAATGCTGCAACTTTTAAAAACCATAAGTTACTATCCTAGAAATATTTTCAAATATACAGATTTTTCTTATTGTGAACATCATGTACAGTTTTGGCTTTTTATTTATGTATTTATTTATTGTTTACTGTCAACGTGTAAACAAATATTTTTCCTCTAATTCCTAAATAGAGGATTAAGTGATGTAAAAATAAATGAATAGTTCACAGTACTATTTTCCTTCTCTCAAATAACAGCAAATATCTAATATATATATCTATATAATGACACTTTACAGTTAATTGTGTTAGTTTGCAGTCAGACAGTGTGAAACAACAGATTACTGTTTGTAAAAATAGTGACGTAAACATGCCTTTTTTAAATTTTTAATATGTAAACTAATGATTTTTTCCTGTTACTTTACTAAATAGAGGATTAAGTGGTGTATAGATGATAGACGGATGGATTTTACTAAATAATCAATTTACAAACATCCATCCATCCATTATCTGTACATCACTTAATCCTCTGTAGGGTCGCTGGGGACTGGAGTCGATCCCAGCTGACTCAGGGTGAAGGCAGGAGACACCCTGGACAGGTCTAAAGTACAAACAAAACAGTGAAATAACAGTTTTGATTATATACTTTTTCAGGCTTTACTGTCTGTCTTCTCTCGAATAACAGCAAATATCTAAAAAAAATCAAAATATAAATAATGACACTTTACAGTAAATTGTGTAAGTTTGCAGTCAGACATGTAAAAGAACAAGTTGCTGTTTGTAAAAACAGTGATGTGAACATTATGTACAGTTTTGTCCTGTCAACATGTAAACTACTGTTTTTTTCTGTTATTAAATAGAGGATTAAGAGGTGTATAGATAAATAAAAAATAACACTTTTAAGAATTATACTCTTTTAAGCTTTAGTGAACCATTTTTTTCTGTCAAACAACAGCAAATATCCAAAACCAAAATTAAATATAAAAAACACACGGTAAAAGAACAAATTACTGTTTGAAAAAACAATGATGTAGATATTATGCACAGCTTTGGCCTTTAAAAAAATCCTGTCAACAAGTAAACTAATTATTTTTTCTGTTACTTTACTAAATAGAGGATTATGTGTTGTATAGATGATAGAAGGATGTATGGATGTGACTAGATATTTAATGTAATAAAACAGTTTTGATTATATACATTTTCAAGCTTTACTGTCTTTCTCCTCTCGGTTAACAGCAAATATCCTAAAAAATAAAATATGAAATAATTCTATGTTACAGTGAATTGTGTAGGTTGGCGGTCACACACTGTAAAAGAACAAATTATTTTGTAAAAGTAGTG